>KK118329.1:175870-191676 GCA_000611955.2 Stegodyphus mimosarum | reverse complement strand
GAGCTATATGCATCGCCACACGAACGCGAAGTTCGACATTTATTTTAATTAGGGGACTGTGTCTAAAACGGAGCAGCTGATAAAATGAGATACGATGAAAGATGCCTGCATACCACCTTTGAGCAGCTGCTCCGTTTTCATCTGCAACGCTACAGATAAAATGCATTTCGTTTTCGAGTAATAATGCATACCACTCTAAACCGCACAGGGAACTACATCAGCAGAGTGTCTTTTTACCTCTTGCTCAACAGGTCCCTATAGGACTCAACGCACCATTTAGATACACACATTCCTGTTTAATTCGGTCCTGTTAATTCCTGTTTAATTCGGTCAATTAAACAAATCTGTTTAATTCGGTCCCTTCTACTAGTTTTTATATTTCTGCCATGTATTCTCCAAGCATCCCGTAGAATGAATATAATATAGTATATATAATGTTTAATGAACGCAATGCCAAGATTGTAAGCGGCGCCGAACTTGCGCAATTCTGTGATGCTTTAGCTTTAAAAAAAATCTGAGAATTGCACAAATTAGGCTTCACGCATAGTTTCGGTATTGCGCTTATTAAAACATTATATATCTTACCATTACACAACTGTTCCTGACGCGATGTATACAGACTACCACATTTCGTGCCTTAACGCACATTTGACGACTGGAGCCCCGTTAACAGAAAAGTAACAAGTTTTCCATTTACATCCAAATATCATATGATAAGAATATGAAGCACCCTCTCATTAAGATAAAGTTGCGTACAGTGGCGCAATTAGGAAATAAGGGGCCTATCTCGCTTGAACTCTTGAGGGCCGTTAATACAAACATGAAAGAAATGTTTACTATTTTAAAAAATTAATTAATGATTTCGTTTCTCCTTGGAATACGAGGTTCATCGCGACTGCGACATGCACAACCCCATAAAACCGTCTCTAGTTGTGAGAAACTACCTGAACAGAAATTTCCTGACAAATGTGTTTGGTGGAATGGTTCAATCTGACAAGTGCCTAATTCTGCAGACAGTATACTCCTTGATTTTTTGTCGTCGGGATATGCCAGGATCAAGCAATGGCAGGTGGCAAACATTGCAGAACTCGAAACTCGAATAAAGTAAAAAACTGAGATTGTTTCATAAACAATTTTGGGGAGCACTTGGATTGAAATCGAATATCGGTTAGCTAAGCATCGATTAATAAAAGACACAGTTTAAAGTTCCTTCATTATCATATAATGAAAAATCTATCAATCAGCATAGCAATATCGGCAAACCTTGCGCTTCTACTTTTTTTCCCAAATAAATTTTTAAATGGGTCAAAAACTTTCGCACTGTCCTACATATGGTAGATCAGTTAACTTCATCAAGAGAAGGAGCAACATGAAACTTGGCTTCTCATTTAAGTAGCATATTAATATAATAATAAGATCCTCTAAGCAGTAATTTAATATGAAATTTGAAAGGAAAATAACGTGACATGATGCATTTTTACAGAAACGTGATTTTCGTTATCAATATTGTAACTGTTTTACTATTAAAAGATTTTTGCTAAATCTAAGCTTACCCGAGTAAACAGGACATAGTACTTAATAGTTCGAGAAGAATGCAATAATAAGTAGTTAATAAAGAATTAATTAATGTGGACTATTTTCTTCTCAGATTTTGAGAATGTATAAAGTTAATGAAATTAATTACGTAATTTTGAGAATGTATAAGATAATGCAAGATATTAGAAGACTAAAAATATACGATTTCCTACAATCTTCAGATTTTACTTCAGAAGGAAGTTATTCCAGTTCCAGTATATATAAACGTTTTCATTTCATTACCTGAGTAAAAAAAGAAAGATTATTCTCATAAAATTGTTTTGCTTTCCTCTGAAACTGATCTTTCCAGTTTTTCAATAGAAAAATGTAAATAAGGTTACGTATGTTTCCATTCATCATGAAAAACTTAATTGGTAGAAATTTTCAAATCGTGTCAAGTCAATCAAGTCAAACCTTCACTTCTGTTTAAATTATCTGCCCTCGAAATAAGCCCATGTTACTTTTCATAAAATAAAGATTTTCAAATTTGTAAGAAACATTTCATGAGATCAGGCCTAGATAAACTTGCCAAAACACATTTAAATACACATTTAAAACGAACATTCTCAGCACAATATATTTTCAGTCTATAGAAGGAGCAATATGAATAAAATTATAATAAAACAGAAAAACAATGTTTTTGAAAATGTATGAAAGTAAATATAAAAAGTGGAAATAAAGTTATAGTTTCCAAGTCAACTCTATAGTAATAAACGGAAAGTAATTATTCATGTAATCTGAAACTGTTTTAGTACTTATCCATTCATAGCAAGTATTGTGGCTAAATCCATGTAGATACAGACGAAGCATCATGTAGTTGCAACACCTTCTATGTTAATGCAAACGCGTTCATTTGAGGACTTTGAACTATCATCTTGTCTGACGTTGAAAAGTTCAGATTTTAAAAGTGAAGTGCGAAAATCTTGTATTCCCCCTTTTTTTTGTACAAACGCATAATCACAGCAATAGTACAATCTTATATTACCTCATTTCTTTCTTCTTGACTAAAAACTATTATTCTCTCGAAATGAAAACTGTTAGCATAGCATGAACGCAACTACAGGAAGTAATTTTTGCTTTGTTCCAGTATTCACAGTGCTCAGTTACCACTGCTGTGGAAGAACGTGCCAACTGCCCCACTCAAGTAATCCGCTCTCTTTCTCCATTTATTGCACCTTAGTCTTGTCAGTTTCTGGTGAGTGGCTTTTCTCTGTCTCCAATCCATCCTTTTCTATTCACCTCTTCAAAACTTTTCTTACTTTGCCTCTTCTTTTCCAGCTTCTCTTTTAGATTAGTGTTTCCTCGACTCCTGGAAGACCTCCTATTCTCCCTCCTTGGTAAAGAGTCCAGCACCTGATTACTCGAAACTCCTGACGTCAATCCCGCTACCTGTATCTGGCAATAAGAATTCATCCCTAGGCTCCTGACAGGAAATCCTTTCTGTATCGACTAACGGACCTTTGGACAATCGAAACTTTTATTTACTATTTATGCTTATATATACATACATACATATATATACTTATATATATATACATACATACAAAGAACCAAAAGCTATTTAAGCCTAACGGAAACATATCAAGCCTGTTTTCAGGGTAAAATTGTAAAAAGCTAAAAAAAAAATTGTATCTGTTAAACAGAGTTTTACAAAGTTGCTAGGAACTAAGTGCCTGCTGCCGAGGGTGGAAGTCAGTGTAGGCAACTCGATCCCATTTTCAGCAACATAACCTAAACCTCGTTATCGAATTGAAATGAGATTATATAAGGCTCTTTGTTTTCGTCCTCCTTGGAATCTTCAATGCGAACGTGCCAAAGCAACACTCTCCCTTTGACATTAATGAGGTATCTCTTTGGACAAAGCGCTTTCGCGCAGCTGAAATATTCTACTTTTAAAAAATACTATGCCCCACCATTATTCAAATTAGAAATTTACGATTATAAACGTCAGTACGTTAAAGGTATGTTTGACATAAATAGTGTAATGCGTAGATTTTGCGTTATTCAACGGGAAAATATCTTTTATTCAGTTCTTAATTTTGTAACGGATGATCTCTGAAAAGATGTTTCCGTGATTCTTTTGTGTGATTATTATGTGATGTGTTTTGTATATATGATTTTTTTTCCGTCAAGAGTTATTTCGTGGCAAAGCATTTTCCACCATTGCTGTAATGCCAAACATTCGCACTAAACTGTACCGTTAGTTGACGCCCGAAATGCAGCTTTCGACTAAGAAACAGGTCCCATATCATAATAGCCGTAACATGAAGGAAAGAGTTGCTTACGCCCATGCTGATGAAGGAAAGAAAAAGATCCAAGTACAAAAAACAAGACAGGTGGAAGGAGAACCGGAGTTCTCCATTACATATCACATTTTTTGAGACATTGTATATGCACTATTTCTAGATGTAGTTGTTATTGTATATTATACAAGTGCATCAGCCGGGCATTAGGCCTCAACGTTCCGTAGTGTTGTCGTACTGCATCGATAACCAATCCTGTTATCAAATTCCAATCGGATGAATGGAAATGATTTGTGCCGCCAACCTTTTAAAAATTTATCAAAAAAAAAAGGAAAAAATCGCCAAAAATGATAGCACTCGTTTTTTGGTCTACGTATGTTATAATGATTCAGATGGGCTGCATTCTGTATCTACTCGAGCACCAACTTCCTCTGTAGATCGCAAATTACAATATTAACATAAATTATTTTCTTTTGGGGTTTTAACGCTAGTTTTCAGATCAACAGCAATGACAAAATAAATACAAATCCTGCCCATTTCTCACATGTGCCAAAGAGAAAATAAGAGAAAGAATAACTGCGGGTATATGCGACAGGAAGTGAAAGAGATCTTCCATTAAAAAAGAAATTCTAACAACTGAAGAGCAGTTTGCAGCTCATTCATTTTTAAAATTCGTTTTTTCATTTTGATCAAAATAGTCTTCCAAAGGATAAAAGAACTAAATTCCAGCGACCTGAAATGCCAAAAAGACGAAACATATCACCGAAACGTTTTCTCTCTAGTGTCTGTTTATTGAGAATTTCTCTTTAATGCACCTAGATTCCGAAAGTTTTTGGTAAAACAGCCAGAAAACGGGCGGGTGCCATCAGCTCTGTGAAGCACTGGTTCCGAAAAGGGTATTTTTTACCAAGAAATTGTACGCAAGTACAGAAACGGGACCAACTCATCTTTTCGTACTCATTTTCTGAAACTCGAATCTCAGCCGGTAGAAGTAGCCTCTAAGCGGTCTTCTCGAAATTACTTTCTTCGCAGAAATTTCTCTCCTATATTATTTATCCAATGGAAAAGCCTCAAGTAAGAGGTAACATGCAACGGTCCCTTAATAGAGCTCAATTAGGCAAGAAGAGTTTTTGGCGCCCAATCGTTGCTTTCCGATCTTGACAGCACCTGTGTTTAATGCTTCGTAGATATAGTCACCATTATTCTATAAGTGTACACCGGACAATCTTTTCAATCTCGAGCACTTCTTTCACAATTTCCTGGATTGATGACTCAATAATCAACGAGCTTATGAGTGTCAATAACATTTTCAGGGCTCATGATTCTAGTTTGTTTTGTTGACTGACGGAGAAAGTTCTTCCTGCGTTTCAAATTTTACTAGTGTGGTTTTACAAAAGCAATACACAGTGCTTTGAAATCGACGTGGCTTTTCTTTACAGTTGTTTGTTGTATTGCATGTCGTTGATTTTCTTGTATTTGACTGCGGCGGCGAGACAAAAATTGGATGCTCAGTTTTGTCAGCGATGTTTGTTATTGCGACTAAGGAATTATTTACACGTATTGTAAAATAATATATATGAGTGTTATTGTATTGGAAAAGAACAGCTGAATTTCTATGCAATTCTTTGTTCTCACAAGCTGTTTCTCTGAGTTGAGGAGGAGATATTTGATATATATTTTCCCCACGCGCCTTATTAGTTTCACAAATAAAATAAACTTCCCTCGATTGCGTCTTTCAAGGCAGAGTCAAGGGAACATACCATTTATGAGGCCACATATCAAATATTCTTTTCAAGTTAATTTTCCATCCAGTCAAGGCATATCAATGAAAGGCAAATCCCCTCACATATCATAAGTGAGTGAATGAAAACCAAAGTGGGAGGAGCCTCTCCAAGACTGATGCCTATATTCGTTGAAAGTAATTAGATGAGACTGGGAACGTAAATGTAGTTCCTCCTCATAACTTCATATCGCAGGTACAGAGGCGAAACGATTTGTTCATTCTTCAGTCATGAAACCGTATCATATTCCACTTTGACATTTTTTACTCAACACTCTCGTGAAATGTTTAGAAGTGAGTGTAAAATGTGTTGAGATTTTGTGTTTCTCACATTATTCCATTTCGACACTTGTATGTCTTGTGAAGCAGAGGAAATAACATGCTTCGAGTCAAATTGTTTCTGGTTAGCACAATTATTCTATGGCGATATAATGAGCACAACTACTCTACGTGTAACCTAAACAGTATTGCTAATTTTTTTCGATGACTGTACAGGAATGCTCCGTATTCTGTATGGTAATTAATAATAAAACTGTTGTGAAGTTTTGACGGTTTTCTCTTTATACCACGATGAACACAATTTATATTTACAAATTGCAGTAAATTTTACACACATGCATACCTATAGTAATTGCATAAGCAAAATAAATCAGACTTTTAAATAGTAAAAGGCCTTTCTCACCGGTCATTAACTAGAAGAAAAACTGTTTTTTTCTCCTATTTTCGTGTTAAATGTTCTTTTATTCAATTAAACCATACTGAACTAAAGCTTAGCTACACGATACATCAAACAGGGCAAAAGACAAGTATTATTGAATTGCAATCTTTATTATATAAATTTTACAAATGAAATAGCATGACAAACTAAACATATGCTTTAATGGACAATAGCAATGCACATGGGTTTGCGTGTCATAAGAACGCTTGTTTATCAGCACAATCATATTCTAAACAACACTTTTCTAAATTAAATAGTTTACTGCAGATCTGAAGTTGGTACTATACTTTCCAACGGAATACTGGCAGGATTATCCTGGCTACATTCCCCAAAAGCTGCAATGGCATGTCATATCTGCGTTATACACAGTCCAGTCACATTAATGTGACCATCTGTCAAAAGCCAGAATAACCACCTTTCGCAGAGCGGACTGCTGCGAGACGTGCAGGAAGTGAGTCACATAGGTCCCTGAAGGTGTTCTCTGGGATGTTGAGCCATGCCGACTCTAATGCCGTGGCCAGCTGCGCTAGATTACGCGGTTGAGGATCCATGGCGCGAACAACTCGATCGAGATGGTCCCACAGATGCTCGATTGGGTTTAAGTCAGGTGAGTTTGCTGGCCAGGGGAGGACGGTAAACTCATCCTGGTGCTCTTCGAACCACGCACGTACACTGGCAGCTGTATGGCACCTCGCATTGTCCTGCTGGAAGATGCCATCATCCTGAGGAAAAACAATGCGCATGTAGGGGTGAACATGGTCCGCAAGGACAGATGCGTACTTGTATTGATCCATTGTGCCTTCCACAATGATCAGTGAACCTAGAGAATGCCAGGAAAACATTCCCCAGACCATAATGCTCCCGCCTCCAGCTTGGACCGTTCCGGCAATGGTTGCAGGGTGGTTCCTTTCAGAGGTTTCACGCCTTATACGCCAACGTCCATCTGTCCGATGGAGCATAAAACGCGATTCATCCGAAAACGCAACCTGTCGCCACTCAGTGGACGTCCAGCTGCTGTACTGGCGTGCAAATTCTAGCCTTCGCCGTCGATGAACAGCAGTCAGCATAGGTGCACGAACCAGGCGTCTGCTTCGGAGGCCCAGACGCAGCAATGTTCGCTGAATAGTACTTTGGGAGACACTTTTGGTAGCCCCTTGGTTCATTTTGGTGGTCAGTTGCTCAACGGTAGCCCGTCTATCTGCCCGAACGCATCTCCGCAACCGTCGTTCGCCTCTGTCATCTATGGCCCGTGGTGCACCACATTTGCCACGTCGCTGATTTTGGACAGTCCCATTTTGCCATGCACGGTACACTTTTACCACGGCGGCACGCGAACAGTTCACAAACTCAGCCGTTTCGGAAATGCTTCCACCCTTGGCCCGAAAGCCAATGATCATGCCCTTTTGGAAGTCGGATAAATCGCTTCGTTTCTGCATTACGCCAACATTTAAAATGTTTTCCGAAGCCCTCACACACCCTTTATATACGCTCAACTGCACTGTGCTGCCACCTGCCTTCTGTGATTGGTTATTTAACTCTGACATGGAAAGTACGTGGTGGTCACATTAATGTGACTGGACTGTGTATATATATTATGTATTGTAAACGTTATTTTCCTTTGAAAATTCCTGTTCCACAAAATAGCCTTTGAGGGCTCAAATGATTATAAACGATAGCATAAAGTAATACAAAAGTGACTAAGAATTAATTTTGAATCCAAACTGACGTGCTGTTTTTCTTACTCATTTTCTCACTATTAATGCGATTTGCTTATTGAACTTTACGTTTGCTCATTACGTCACATCGAAACGATACCACTGAATTAAAATCCTCACCGTTATCAAGATACCGTGTTTAATCACACACGGGGGGGAGGTATAAAGCAACTTCTTCGATATATGAATCTCTAGAGTCTATCCGCTCAGAATTGAAAGTCCAAATATTGTTATTTTAAGATACGCGCTCGAGATTGCGATGATTTAAAACAATACAGCTCTGACCGTTAGGTTTAAAGGGAAAATGTTTCGAAAATTTCGAACTGCAAACATCCACTTTTTTCTGCACAAACTGTTCAGCGCATTAAAATGCAATAAATGGCGTTGGAATGCTGCACGTGTGACGAAAATTGCTAGCGTAAAACATTTCCAAAAAAAAGCATTGTAAAGAAGTAATGACAATACAAAAAGAGAGATGACGCACTTTGAATAATTCACAGGAATGGACAGTAAAAGCACCAATCACAGAACATCATGTGCAAAGCATTGCTTGTGAGAAACCTTTAATAAGCAATGTGGGAGGATTTTTTTTCTTCGGTCAGGTACTCGAGCGTGCTAACAAGGTAACACATACGGGGAAACAACGAGATGAATTGATAAAGCTGTATTATCTGAACAGGGAAAATGCTGCCCAAGCACTGCGATTTACCAGCAAAATCATAAGCAAAGACAAGGCCCATGTTCCGTAAAAATTGTACGAGATTTGTTAAAAAAAAAATTTAAAAACTGTACGTGCTTTGGTAAAAAAATTTGAAGAAATTGGATGCACATGTAATAGATCACTAGATAAGGCGCATTTTCTCCGTAATTGGGAATGTTAATTCCAAAACTACGTTTACTGGACTCACGAGTCTTCACAACGTAGGACCAGTGCCTTTACACGAAGCTAAAGTGACTGTGTTGTGCGGCATCGCAAGCACATTCGGTCTCAGCCCGTACTTCTTCGAAAAGTTCACTTCTACAGGTATGCAAACGTGCTCTCTCACGAGCGCTCGGCATAAATCAAGGTTGCAGAATTATGTGATTGCAGAATTTCAACGGCGAAATGTCCTTAATGACATTCTATGGATGCAAAACTGTGCTCCTCCATACGTCGCCACATGTATTCAGCAAATGCTGCAACAATACTTTGGAGATGGTCATCTCCTGTTAACTTTGCAGTTTTGTAGCCACCACGATTCCCCGAGGCCCCACCTCCGATGGATTTCTGGCTCTAGTGTTATCTGAAATCAAAGGTGTATGCCCCAATTTAGTCAGTACTGAAAAATGCCATAAAATGGGAAGTTATACATTTCATTGCGATGCTACGTTCGGCACTGTTGCCAACAATCTCCTACGTGCAATACGTTATCGTCTGCAAAGGTAGGCATGTTGAAAACTTATAATTCTAATAAAAGTTTTTTCCCTCTCTCCTCGTGATATCATTAGTCCTTTACAAGGCATTTCTTCGCAAACGTTTTACGCCAGCCAATTTTCGTTATGTGTATCGTACCAACGCCATTTACGGTTTTTCAATGTGCTGATCAATTTACAAAGGAAAAAGGTGGGAGTTGCCAATCGAAAATTTGAAATGTTTTCACTGTAACCGTAACCGTGCGAGCTCTTTTGCTTTAAATCATCACAATCTTGAGCGCATATTTTCAAATAACAATTCTGAAATTCTTTTTCGATTAGTTGTACGAATAGGCCGACAGGAGCTAATGTATCAGGGAAGTTGACCACCTTCACGTACTCTCCAGCATTTTTATGATTTCGAAACGTTTGATTTATTCTAATAATTTTTAACTCTTACTGCCTGAATTCAGAAAGTGGACTTTTCCGCAAGAAGGACCAGCGGTTGGAATTTCTCTACTTCTGTAACTGCTATTCTTTGCATACGCATTAAAATGCTGCTCACTTTAGTTTTCAAAATCTAATACTTCTTCATTCACCCTCCTTCCTATTGTCATAATGAGAAAATGAAGTGGATACAGATTACTAGGCATCTCCAGTACGTGATGATAAAGAAAGAGAATTACAACTTTATATTTCACGGCAGTGGAGGTCTCTTTCGGCGAAAAGCGCAAAGTACTTAGCGATAGCTACTCCATTCTCTTTCCTCCTGGGATCCACTTCCAGCAACAAAAGTTACAGCATTGGCATTGAGGAAACACTCTACAGATTTTTCCTTCGTTAGATTATTATCCTCTGAAAACAGATTAGGACCATTTAAAATTTGTCATATGTCTTGTTCGTAATAAAAGCCACCATTTTAGTAGGTTTTATTTGGTTTATTAAATTATTGCACAGCACTCCATGTTAATACGATTAGGTAGGTTAAGAAGAAATTTTCCTTTTTCCCTTAGTCCGAGGGATGGCAACCACATATATTGTAATATGAATGTGAAAAAAAAATTAGACACATACACAAACATATGTATATATAGATATACTATACAATGTTGTAGCAATAATTAACAGCAATCTTAGTACGTCTAATTCATACTCACGTTTTAAACGTATCAAGACTTCCTTTTCCTTGGCAGTCATTCCCCTGAATGTTGCGTCCTTATGGTGTGTACGAAACCAGTTCTCCTTTCTCTTAAGATGATCATTCGACTCAAAATGGGTTGCACGAAGGTGCTCCCTGAGCGGCGCAAACACTTTTAAGTCAGGACTATAACAGAATTGTTATTCAGTAGCAATTCTGAATTATATCAAAAATGATCCCAATCTGGCTCTTAATAATTTCTGGCGTGTTATGCCCGAGGCATGCATCATCTTACAAAAATTCGTTCTTCCACTTCATGCTTGGGTCGACAGTTCTGCACGAAATGTAGTTTTCTTTGTAAGCAGGGGTAAGCCTTTCTGCATTCTCACAATTTATCTACAGCGTACAAAAATCTTATTACTACTGTTTTTCCAATTTCATAAACTCATTAAATTAATCCCTTTCCCCAAACCTTCCAGCTTTACGGATTTAAACACCACATCTGCCTTCTCTGCTTTCGAGGCTATTACTCTAAGACAGCAATGCCACCAGTTCCATAGCTAGTATCTATATTTCTTGGTGTCCGCCGAAAACATCGCGGATGAAAACGTTGCAGAGAAAACAACGCAAGGCGAAAATGTCGTGAAACAAAACATCGTCGGAGAAAATAAAGCGAAGAGAAAATACCGCAGTTCTAAAATACCGTGGTACAAAATATCGTGTTGAAAATAAAGGTGTTCAAAAACTTCGCAGTTTAAAAACATCGTCTTCAAAAATATCCTGGTAAAAAATAAAGTACCTACAAATCATCGCATGCCGATAACATCGCACACATGCGTTTTTCAAGCTTCAGTAATTGTAAAAGGATACTCGTATACTGATTTGTGAGCGCAAGATGAAAAGAAGGATAATTTTTACTTTCACATTTTTATTAACTAATAAATATTTGTTGAAAATGTAAAATGGAAGCTTAAGCATAGAAAATTAATGCAATTTACAGCATTGAATAAAATTTTAAACTGACATAGACTGACAAAATTTTGAACTTGACATTTATTATAAAGTTTTACTGGTAATTTTTCATGAAAAGTATAGAAAAAGGAAATAAGTAACTTCATGACTATATCTATAAAAAAATTCATAAGTTAATAATTATGAGATTATTTTCATCACTTTTGTTAATCTGATAATCATATAGTGAAAATTGCTTCTTGTTTTATTTAAATTTCTTGTTCTGTTTTTTAAAAATTTACTAGTTAATAAAAAATATGAAAGCAAAAATTATCCTTCTTTCCATCTTGCGCTCACAAATCATTATGCGAATATCCATTTACAATTATTTACAAAAAACGCATGTGTGCGATGTTATCGTCATGCGATGATTTGGAGGTACTTTATTTTTTACAACGATATTTTTAAACTGCGAAGTTTTTGAACCGCTTTATTTTCGACGACGATATTTTGTACCACGACGTTTTAGAACGGCGATGTTTTCTCTTTGCTTTATTCTCTCCCACAATGTTTTGTACCACGACATTTTCGCCTTCCGCTGTTTTCGTCCGCGAAGTTTCCGGCTGTAACCATATTTCTTACACATAATCGATCACGTACTACGACATTCCGAGTTTCCATATCACTAAACACAGCAACAGTGCAATTCGGTACCTTTCCATCTGAATATCCCCTGAAGTATATTTGAGTAATTCATAAAAGGTAATTAATGACCACCACTGCCAATACCAATTTTAATCTTCGATAAAATAGTTCCCTTTTAATTATGTCATCAGTTTTAATTATAGAACAAGTTTAGTAACTGTAATGGAATATACAATAATGTGGTTAAATTTACATATAGATGAAAGATGGAATATGCCTTATCTAAATTCGCGAAGTTCATTAATTCAAACATACAAGACACAAATGTACGCATAAATGTTTATATTTCACAGAACTGTAGAATGAATGAAAAATTCAAGTACTGAGTTATACACTGATATCCGAAAACTGAATTAGGGATGTTCAATTAAATATATTTTATGACATTTTGAAGCAACATAACTGAGCACTATATATATAATGCATAACTATTACAGTAAATATATATATTACGACAATCTACAACAAATTACAATGTGTTTAGTATATGTACATCAAAATATAGTTTCATCTTAAACCACACCCAGGAAATCATAGCCGTAATTCAAAGGCCTTCCACCTATTCCTATTATTCTGTAATGCAGGTAAGAATGGAACAGTTTTTCTCCCTTTATATATAATGTCTTTTACACAGTCCCAAATCAAGAAATCCACTGTAGACACAGCGAGCTTGTATGATACAGGATGCCCAGGTATGTTCTCATTCCTAATAGTCTTCACATGGAAAAATGGTTCAACAGCATGATCATGCACGATATCCCACACGCCGCGACTTTGGAAATTTACGAGTAAAGCTCCAACAATTCCTGTGAATTTTCTCACCACACTTAATAATTATAACATTTCAATTCTATGCACACAAAATGCTGCCTTATAAGATATAAAATACACTTGTTCAGGAACAGTCTAACATGGTGGTCATAAAATGACTTTTTGCATTCTATAATAGGCTGACTGTGATGAATAAAACACAGTTTATAACACAGTAATATCTTCTGAAGCGACTTTCAGAACATTAAGCGCTTTGATGGATGCTTAAATTTACGACTCATAATACAAAAAAGATGTTCTGGACTAAGGGAGATAGGGTGTAAGCTTATAAAAGTTGCTAATGCTAAATACGTGTATTTTCTTTATTTAGCCCACTATGACCATAGTCTCCAACGCATTTAAAGCGAGTTGCAATACTTAATTTTCCATGCTTTTTCTTTTGAATTTACTAACTACAACCTAGCTTATATTGCATAGCTATCTAATTTGCCAATGATAGTACCCGATAAACAAAATTTGAACAGCTTTGAATTTTTAGTTTCATAAATATGCTCCAAATAACACTGTAACATCTTCCAAGCAGTACAAACTTGTAGAAATGCTGAAGATCTTTTTGAAGATCCTATATACCGAATGGCAAAACATTAGAAATCCTATATACCGAACACATCCTATATAGCGAATGGCAAAACATTATTTGACCTCCTAAAACAGCATCTCGATCTTCCGTCATCAGGATTGACAGGTTGCCCACATTTTGGTATCATTTTCATCAGATGCTGAAAAAATGGCAAGCCACACTTGTTACACAATACTGTGCACAAATCATCCTTGGATTCATGAAACCGTGTATCTTAGCAGAGATAGCTCAGAACTCATGTTCAAAATATATTCATGAGAAGAGTGCAATATTCTAACAAATGTTCTCTTTAGGTTGCACAGAAAGTGTTGGAAGATGTATAGGATGAGCCAGCAGATTCCAGTATTTCAGAATTTTTCCATAAAATCACAAAACCTACACTACCCTGAACAGAATCCACTTATTGAGAGGTCCACAGCCTCTGGTTATCATCCTTCTGTCAGCCCAATGCAACGGAAAATGAGATTAATTTGACCTTATAACTTGGTGCTGCTTTGTATTTTGATGTTCTCATTACCAGGCTATTAGATGTTGAATACTTAACTTCTATAGCCTACACTAGTGGACAAAATTGCAGACATCATTTGAAAATGCGCATTTTTGAAATTTAATGGCTCACAACACCATTTGTTTTGGAATAATACTGTAAAATTATATATCAATGGAAAGATAATTTAATCAAGATTGCAATGCACTAAACATTTATGCAGGGCTCTTTTATTAAAACAACACTTGTAAAAAAAACTGAATAGAGAAAACAAAATATATAAAATTGCTCACCATGACAATTGATACTTGTGTACTGTATAGCATGAATCCTGCCCTTATAATGCCTTCCCATGCAGTTAACCCATATTTTTACCTCTGCACCTGTTATAATATTAAACCAAAATTAAATTATTGCTCCAAATAACTAGATTAAGATCTGAGCTTATTCCCAACGATCCCAGGGGTAAAATACGATTATCTTGAAACCGCTTCTTGTATACAGCAGCAACATTACATAAAGCTGAATACCGTTGAAATATAAATCCTTCATTGTCTTGGAAAAGACCATATGCAGAAGGTTTCAGTTTGGACTTAAGTATTTCTTTTATGTATATTTGGGCATTCATATTTAAATATAACCACACAAATTTTGCTCATGCCTTTTGATGCCAGGCAAACCGAGATCACAGTACTAATCATACTATGACAATGATGGTATAAAGTATGTAAGAAGAATCTGAGAATATTTGTAATGAGGATGCAAAAGTACTCCAATTCTTCTTATTACGTTAAGGTTTCCAAACTTTTGGTCACTAATTAAGTCTGCAGCACACATTTTACCTTCTGCCACTGAAATTAGTACTATGAACATTGATTTTGGTGTTATTCTATGCCATTCAATCGCTATCTAACAGACAGGTTAGTCAGCAATGGGCCTGATCATCAACACCTTGCGGGATGCACTATCTGATTACAGATATCTTGAGTTATTGTTTCCCTGCAATAAACTCTTGATAGGTTTGCACACTTTTGTTATTTCCGAAGCAAAATGACTTACCTATCTTTTGAAGACAATCAATTAACATAATTTCTCAAGTTGCCATATTTACTGCTTTTTATCAGTTACAATAATTTTAAGGATGGGTATTTTGTAGCTTGATTTACATTTAGATATGCTAGATTCTATTCCAGAGGTCTCAAGACCATACTTCCCAAAAAGCCATTTTAAAAGTTTTAAGTCAATGAATGAACTATCAAAACAAAATGCCAATCAAGTATATATACCAAATTAAAAACTTAATGTTTGCCCAACTAAGTATTTGAAAGCAATATTGTCATTCTGCTTTGCTAGCACTTGTTCCAGAAAGTCAATTGCCCAACTAAGTATTTGAGAGCGATATTGTCATTCTGCTTTGCTAGCACTTGTTCCAGAAAGTCAATCAACTGTTTCCTTCATAGGTACTAATCACAATAAAATGTGTTTATAAATCAAAGACCATGATTTTTCTGACCTTGATTCAAGTTTACAAAATTATGTTTGTACAACAAGAGCAAATATGCATTTAATATGCCAGCATAAAATAACAAAAACCAGTGTATAATTGTTTACCCAAAGAAGTCTGTTTTAATCACTTGATTTGTTTTTTTTTATACTTTTGTACTCAAAATGTTTTATCAAATGTCCAAGAA
>KK118329.1:161863-175806 GCA_000611955.2 Stegodyphus mimosarum | reverse complement strand
AACAGAAAATAAACTCTAATTCTTAAATTACTCTCAACGATAATTCTCTCTCTTGTGTACTGGTGCCACAATATAAAACAATCTGAATTTTTTTTTAGTGTTTTCTTGGAATAAATAAAGGTGTGCTTATAAAAATCCCCACACATGTATAATCTTGATATTCTAAAACATTGCTACAAGAATTAAATAATCTAAATATCACACACACCTTAAAATAAACTAAGTAAAGTGTTTTCCTAACACTTAAAATATCTTAATACATATTTTTAAATCGAACGCAGATTTCACAGAAATGCCTTTTAATAAAAATACCTTTTTTATTACTTTTCCATGACATTACACATGTTTAAACAGATAAACACTATTTTTGCTATTGCTGAGAATATAGTATAATGAAAGGTAAAAGCAGCAAAGTTTAAAACAATTCATTAAATAAAAAAAAGACCGCACTTAGAGAAAAATCATAATATTTCCCATAAGAAAAGAAACAGTGAAATTAAGCCCCCCCTTTTTCTATCTACCATAATATTTCTAAAATAATGAAACTTTTTCAAAGGAATATACAGTTTTTACGTTTGATGTCCAAAAAAATATACATTTGCATTACACAAAATGTTTATTAGCTTCTGTATTCTGAAAAATAAAATAGAAAATTTGAAAGCAGAGATTATAACAGAACATATGCACCTACAAACCCATTACCTGAAATATATGTAGCTATTATGAGATTTAAATACCATGAAATTACTAGCTAGTTCTAAAAACAAAGTTTGATCATTTAAATTATTTGATTATTTTAAGAGAAAAATGTTAGCAATTCATCTTAAGATCACAGGTCTAGCAACATTCTATAAAGTAGAATGCTACAAGACTGAAATAAAATTTAATAAGATTAATATTCAGAATTTATTTAAACTAGCAATGGAATTTCACATACAAATTCAGTGTTAACTACTAGTCAGACGAAATAAAAATATTTTCTACATAAGGATAAAAGAAATACATAATTTTGAAATAATTCATTCCCTGAAACTTTAAAACCAGCTTCCCATCCTGATGATAGAAATGCACTCACAAACAACTATAAACAAACTGCACAGAGAGAATATATAATCAAAATACTAATCTTATGAAACTACAATTGCAAGTACTCAAAAAATTATGGCATAGAATTCTTTTTATTTAATAAAATAATGAGTTAGCAACTCTATGGAAAGGCTAATTATTCTTTTTTCCCAATATATGACAAACTGCTCAAAATAGAAAAATAAATCATTATGCATACTACTGCATCTGGAACTCAGAGCCCTTCCCAAAAAGAAATGAAAAAAAAAAAAGAAAGAAAGAAAATGGTTGTACAGTCAGCTAAAAACCATACTATAAAATTTATTTCAGTTATTTTTTAATTGTAGAAATCCTTATTTTCATTATCACTATTTTTCAGTTGTAGTAAATGATTTGAATGAATCAAGTTTATTGCTAAGAATTCCATTGCTTCTAATAGCCTATGATGCAGAACACTAATCTTAAACCCACAGATATAATTGTGAAAAATATGCTTTGACCAACTGTTTATGCATATTTAATTTTTACGCAGTTACAAAATATGCATAATTACCATTTATATTAGCAAAAGTTTAAAAAAATTAACTGCATAAACATAGGTAAAACATTCATTCAAATTTAGAATGCTAAAAGATTATAAAACATTTAATTTAGGACTAACGAAAATAACGAAACATTTATTCAATTCAAAATATTTCAGACTTACTGAAAAAGGATAACTAGCTTTTCTTTTCACAAAACATTACTATATAAATTATTTTAAACTATACAATTTCAATTTCTTTACACTATCATTTCTTTCCACAAATCTAAATATACCCTTTCTTAGAATTATATTAAAAGAAATTTATTTTTGAAATAAATGGGGTAAAATAACATTACAAAGCAAATAGAAAATTATTTCAGCCTTTTCAGAAAACAAACAAAAGAATTAATAAATTACATTTCTTCTTCAAAGCTCTTTTTCTTCTTTTCTTTGAAACAAATACGAATTTTTCTTAGCTGTACAAATCCTGGATTTACTATCTGATCTCACATATCATTGCTTCCTTGTCCGAAAACTTTGATCCACCTAGAACACATGCACGGTAAGAATATTTGCATCTGAGGGCATTAATAAAGCATTTTTATTAGCTGACTGAGGAGTACTATGATGTAGCCATTATGGTCTAAAGTGTAACTTATATCAAATAAACTTTGCTGCTACCAAGCTAGAATATTTGGAGGTGCGGGCAGGTAATAAAAGTAATCCTTCCTAATAAATGATATCCACTCACTCTATTTAACAAACATACAGGACAAGCATACATAGTTATGCTCAGGTCCTTATTGTGATGAGGAAATAGTGTTACCTATCACTCCTCATTTGATATAATTGAAATTCTAACCCCTATCCTATAAATTTGCCTTTTGCAGCAGGGGAAAAAAACCTCATTTTCCTTCTATGAAATAATTCTCAACATCTAATAAAATTTCAGTGTACTGTAATACTAGCTTGCTTTGGAGCAATGTTAATCAGAAACCACAATTTGAAACAAATACATTTTAACATTTTTAAATGAATATGCATATGTAGCAAAATCAATTAAACTTCCCAATTTAAATTACCTGTACTTTAAAAATTTACTCAAAGCAGTCAAAAGAAAGAGACTAGGAACTATACAGATCAGCAGCTTATATTAATGAAATAAAGCTATCTCTAACATTAAAAATTTGAAATATGTGTTTAAAATATATTAACTTTAGAATGTAACCTAAATTATAAAACAGTAAAACCATACAGAAACAGTAAACCGGTATTTCAAATACCATAATTACCAATATATGAAGCACGCTTCACATGATTCTATTATTTTTTGCTGCAACTTCTATAAAAATTATTTGAGAAAAAATTATTTTGTTTACTTTTCTTCTTAGACACACTGAAAATAGCTTCACAAACATAAACTACAACAAAGGAATTTATTCATTACAGCTGAGCAGATAAATGGAAATTATCAAACATGCTGAAAACATCAGACTGAATACTCAACTAATACAAAAATTAACAGAATTTTTGAATTATATAGCTATTTTGCCTCATATTTACTCATTTCATAAAGTCTTCTACAAAGACACTTCGGCAGATTGTCAAGTGTTTTTAATATGAAATAAATTAAGTTTTAATAACAATCATTAAAAATATTTTTGTGAAATTTATAAATATTAATTGTTTAGTGAAAGTTAATCCAGACAGGTGAACTTTGTATAATCTATAACAAATCACTTATTTTCAAATCATTAATTAAATATATTTTCAAAATATAATGCTTCACAGTTTTTAGTGGTTTTTTTATTGCATGTTGCATTCAAAACACACTTTATATATCCACAGTATTTCAATATTAGAAATCAGATATTCTTGCGTTATTTTAAATCTACATCACTTGCATATTTACAAAAACATCAGGTCCCTACAGGATAAGAAAAACAACCTCAAATAATTTCCAGTCATTTTATTTTTAGGAAATTACAATTATATATACTAATATTTTCAATGTAAAATAAAACAATAATACTGCATCAAATTCAGCTCAGGAAATTTCTTTTGAATACAAGTGGTACAACTGTAATATTATCAAGGAACTAGTCATATGTACAAGTAAACAACATACATTAACAGGTGTTAATGATCAGGAAAGCCAGGCATTGGAAATGTAGATGCAAACTTCTCAACATCACTGCGCAATGATTTTATCTTAGCTTTTATGTCATCATCAGTTTCAAGATAGGCTTTAAATTCTTTGACAGTTTTACCTAAATAAAATCAATATTTAAAACAGTTCAAATGCACACATACTTAAAATATAAATGACAAAAATAAACTGTATGTTGAACGGGGTGGGAAGAGTAATATTTTACAAATTATCAAATTACAATTTTGTACCTAATATATACACATATGCTACTTGAAAAATGGTAATTAATGTACATGCATGGTTTTCATGCATAAATTTTATAAAAGAAATGAAAAGCAATTGGGGTCACTTGCACTTACAAGAAAACCAGTTTAACAAATTGATAACCATGGAAAGAATTCCAAAATCTTGTAATTAAAACATTTTCATTTAAACACCTACTTTACATATTTATTTGTAATTCATTACTGTAATATAATTGATAGGAGGCAGACAATAACCTCATAGTTAAGTATAGGATAGAAAACTCTTTGCAGGTGCATTATTCTTGCCCAGTGTGTGACAGAATGTCAGCTCTTGCACTACAGAATAAAAATTTAAAATACAGAGGAGCAGAGATACCTAAATACAAAAATTCCAATTTACTTACTACAACAACCACTGCTTCTAAGAATATGATTATACAAATAAACCACTTATAAGAATCAAAACAACAGAAATAAAAACAAATTCCAATTTAAAAAGCTAAAAAAATTTGGTTTATAGAAGCATTATTGCTACTTTTAAAAATCAGTTTTCCTACTTGTTTGTCACAGTAGAGGGAAAAGGGAAAAATTTTTGTTCAAGGTTATCCGAAAATCTTAACTTAGAAGGTTACTGTAATGTCTCTCCTATCATACCATAGAAAGAGGGTGGCTGAAAAAATTCTACAGTTCCTTAATGAAAGACAAAATCAGTTAGAAGCATGTTTCAGTTTCCTGTTATGAAACAAATTAGTAAGCAGAGGCATTTGTGGTTATGTTCACACACGATTTGGCCTTTTTATTTACATTTTTTAATGGAAGTATCATGTAAAAAAAAGAAAACTCTTTGCTGGGGAAAAAAAATTATTTTCTCTTGCCATGCATTAATAAAAAGCTACTTTCATATTAAAATTCATGCATCCAACCCTGTGTAAATTTCAGAAATTTTCAAAATGCAGCAAATTCTAAAAAATAGAAAAAGAATTTTTCTGGCTAATTATAATTCCTAAAGAAATTAGAAAAAGGAAAGAAAGGTAGCTGGTATTAAAGAAATAAAAAAAAAGCCAGTGACTTATAAAAAGAATGCTTAGTTGATAAGTAGGAATTCTAAAGAGTGGCTGCAGAGACAGACAGGAAAGTGGTGTCTACTGCACAACAAGTGCAATTAAAAAACAGTGGAGGCAAGGAAGGATTCTGGATGTGTGGCTGATGGGTTTTTTGGAACATCAGAAGTGAGGTTATTAATAGCATAATTTAGTGTAATATTTTTAATCCACCTTATATTTATCATTCTCTGTAGATCATGTGTGCTGCATTTAATGTCATGAGTAACGTTTTTGCATCTCTCAATGAGATTACTCATCGCAAAACAGAAGTATGACAATGCCGATGACAACAAACCAATGAGAAAATAAAAAGTTCTTTTAACAACAATCCAGCTCATCCTTTGATACAACTGATAAACAATGAACTTTATTTTATGCCACCATAATGCAACATGAATTATTCCTTTCAAACATAAAATTCGCAATGCAAGTGTTCCAGAGAAAGGATCTACTTTTCAAATAAATAAGCAAATAACTTAATGTTATACATACGATTACAAATGTATGAGAAAAAGTTTCAGCCACAAATATTTTTAAGTGTTTCCATAAAGCAAAATCTTTACAAAAATTAGGAAAAGCAGCAACATATTAGTAAAACATATTAACATACTAGATTAGCAATATATTAGCAAAAGAAGAATTAGAAACAACATTCAACAAATACACTTTCACTGATGAAAATTTAAAACAGCTGAAGAGAAAGTGATAAAAGTGTAGTACAGTAACTTAAAAACATTACAAAAAAAAAATTCAAGAAAACAAAATCCTCTTACAGCAAAATGCTCTTGTCAAGCACTAAATATTGCCAGAAATAATCCTGAATTAAGAGTTGCATCAAAATGAGTTTGTGCTATTTCACATTTTAGAATTAGATATATTCAAGCTAACTACAGACTTGTAATCTTAAATTAAACATCCCCCCCAAATACTAAGATAGACAGTGAAAATTTGGAGCGGTATCTAAACATCCCCCCCAAATACTAAGATAGACAGTGAAAATTTATTATATTAGTATAGATTAATAAATGATTTTTGAGTATAATTTATTTAAATGCTCATATATAATTATTTTTTATTTGTAAAGTTTAATATTCAAAATAAGAAAAACTTTTAATGCAAAAACATAAATTTATTAATACTTGACACTGGCTTGTATCATTTATACCAGATTAAAATTGTGATAGCACATTATAAAAAAAGCATTTCAAGAAATTCCATTTTTAGTAAGAAACTACTAATTAGAATCAATATACATGAAGCATATGTGACTCTTATAAATGGCAAATAAAGTATTTTATTCTTCAAGTTTTCTTTACTACAAATATTCTCATAATTACAGCTTTATGGTCAGTGCCAATTAACAAATTGATTTGCAAATGGCACTCATTAATAAATTGATTAATATGAGTTAATTAGCAGTTGGAGCATTCTTGAACAAAATAATGCACATTCTTGAAAAAATAATGCACTTGGTCTACAGTTTATAAGAAAAATAGATACGAACATAATAACAAATTTCATTACATGACTAGAAGAACTGCTCCTTCCCAAACAAGGAGGAAGTAAATTTAATTACACCGAGCTCTTATATGCTATCATCATTTCACAATACTATGAAATATTTTAATGTAATTTAATAATTAACAAAATTTCAAAAAATATTAGCACAAATAAGAGAGAAGTTATAGCTAATTAAATCTATTTAAAACTGAGTCCAACTTTATCATACTTATTAAAGGTCCCCCCCCAGTAGAAGTGACATATGGAAGTTGCTGTGCTTGGGCAAAAGTAGACTAGTAACACCATTTTTTATTGAATTTCATACTCATTTATCATAATTTTTTATTGAACTTCATTTCTTATCACCTTCTGTAGCATAAATGTCAGAAATTCAACTAAGCATCAATTTGGCATAGACATGGCTAAGGTCTTGTGGAATTCAATACTATTCAATATTTTTTGAAGAACCACTTTCAGCCGATTTATTTACTTGGGGTTTGTGTTTTGACACATAATTTTTATGTCATTCACTGACAAGCACATATTTTCAAGAAATTAGGATTTTTATGATGATAATTGCAACAGACTATACATAAATCAGATATACTAAAGTTGTGTTAATTCAATGTCAGACTGTAGTAGTGTCCTGCTCATCTTTAATAAAGTTTCCGGCATGGTATGGCACCACTGCATTATGCACAGAGAAGCACTTGTTTTACAGCATTTCAATACAGATTTTAAAAAAATTCCTGAACAGTGGTTAATATAATGAACTTCATTAAAACTCAACCTCAGAAAATTATATTTTTCAGTAAAATGTATTAAAAGGACTCAATACACCTTTTTCCTCCTTAATTTTACTCCGGTAATTGATGACTTTCGGCAGAAATGTATACCATGTCCTTGAATTAAGCAAAATATTAATTTTTATCTTGACAAAGATATTTATACAAATTAAGTGCTAACTGCATATGGATGTCAAAATTTGTGTACCTCTGACATATTTTATAAGCTGAATCTAGTGAAACAAGTGTGTGCCAAGGAAATAAAACTCATTTGGTTAGAGTGTAACTGATATAATTTCACCCTACAAACAGAAACCTGTCGTTCAGAAGAAACCAAATGCAGTTCCCAGCATTCATTAAGGATGATAATTATATTTTACTGCAGAAATTAGTTATAATACTGCTTTCACTAAAGTTACCAATAAAGGATTTTTTCTCCAGTTCTACAACAGCTCATTATGGTCCATGAACTAGATTTTAAAGTAGATGATTTTGCAATTAATGAATGCTTAGCTTAACTCACTGTATATTTTAACAAGTTACCTTTTGAAAAGAACAAATTTCTTCAGATTCAAAATCATAAAACTTTCAACAAACTCTCAATTAAAACAGAAATTTAAATCCATGCTAGCGAACAAATTTCTGAATTCAGTTAATAAGTTCTCAAGATCTCACAAGAGCACTAAATATTTCTTTGAATAGAGCACATTTTTAAAACTGTACTGAAAACCAGTTACAAATCAAAATTTCAAGTGGAAGAAGTGACGAGGGTAATTGTCTCAGTATGTTCCAAGATTTGAAAACTGTGTAATAAAAAGCAAGTTCTTACACTTAACCAAAAAAAAAAGTAGACTTCGATCGCCTTGGTTAATTTCTTGCATGCTGATATAATTGCTCTTGGATTTTTTTTTAAGTTCTTTATAATTTAAATCAGTTTTAGTTCCAAAAATAACTTTCGGCAGAGCAATAAACAACTGCTTTTTAAAAGCATTCCTAAAACTTTATTGTTTAGAAATGCAATGAAAAACGTAAGTTTTTACCAAATATCCCACAGGAGAGCTACAGAATGTAATTCATTGTTGGAGCACAGTAGACTCCATCAAAGAATTTGATGGAGGAAAAGGAAAACAAATTTCTATTGTAAAATGATTGAGCTTTGGTTTCTAGCAATATTTTATTTGCTTATAAAAAAGTGTTAATTATTCGCAAACAACATTATTTGTTCATTTATAGATGGTGTAATTATTTTTATGTTGTACACTAAAAAATTTATTATGTGATCAATTTTGAAAACTATGTCAGTTACCATTTTCAGTTAAAATACAGAAATTGTTCACTTTCATCTTTCACTACAGTTTTCTGCATCCCCTTTCATTATTAAAAAAACTATTTTAGAAATTTTTCAAGACCAGGAAAAATTTAACTGAAATAAAAATAATGCATTACACATATGGCATAAATGACAAAATTTTTAATAAGCTTATTGCCTTATATACACACAAATATTCAAAGCCCACTTGTCAAGTTATTTTTTTAGAGCTTAAATCCGCAAAAGGAGGACATCCACAAGGAGTCATTTATTGCTTAAGGCAGACATAAAAAAGAATAACTGCAAGTTTTTGTTCTTACATTTGAATAAAAGCAAGATTAAAAATAAATGAACAGCTAATTAATAAGCTTCAGGCATTCAAAACATTTGTTTTGTATATGCAATGTTGGCCAACCAGTGATTGAGAGGTAAAATCACTGAGCACTGGCCCAGGGTTTGAATCCTGGCAAACGGGCTGGTTGCATGGATGTTTTCATGGTTTTCACCATGCTTAACATGGATACAAGCCAGAGTCACTAAAAAAGTCCTGTTGTGTAGTGCCTAATAGTGGAGTACGTACTACAATAATACATGCAATGTTTTAACTCAAGTAATTATTGAAATTCACATCATACAAAAAGTAAATGGTTCATAATAATTAAACATTTTATGCATGAAATGGTATCACGCTTACTAGTCTTTTAGAAAGAATGTCTAGAATAATTAGCAACTCTTAGTCTAAACATGTAACAATAAGAAATATTTAATGTGCCAAACATTCTTACCAGATTTCTTTTTCACTTCTAGTGCTATTTTCACAGCTTGATCAATGAATTCTACAACCTGTTCAAAATCTTTTTCTTTGAAATTCCGAGATGTAAGAGCTGGCGCTCCTGGAATATTAAAAGATGACAAAATGTACAGCTTTTATAACCTCACAAAAAAATCCATGTTTCCTTTATAAAACACTGAAAGCTCATTTCTTAGCACAGATACAAGGGATAAAAAAATATATATATTTAATTTTAAAAAAGTCCATTCAAAAGGTTTCACGGTAATGCTTCTTAAAGAAGTGCATTTCTTAAATCTTGGAATAATTTACAATTTGATACACTGCATGACTTAGGTTTATTAAAATATGGTTAAAGAAAAGTGCAAGTATGAATGATGAAAAAAAGATAATACTCAAAATGTCAAAAGCAATAAATCTCAAACAAGTGAAATAAAGCAGCCTGCTGGCATAGGAAATCTAGATAACAATGCAAATGATAACAAAAGTTAAGTTTTAAACAATGCTGGGGAGTCCAATGCTGTCAAATGCAGGATACTCCTAAAGTATTGTCTCTTTCATCAAAGGACTTTTCCAATATTTATTGCAAATTTCTGCATCCTGGCCATTCATCTTGATCACCATGATGCCTTAACAAGTCAACACAGTGCACTTTATCATTTGATGTCATATGAAAGACATTTCATTAATGGCTTTCTCAAGGCTGAACGTCACATAGTGATGTGCTTGAGAAGTACAAAGAATATACAAAACATCCCCATACAAGTTTAAATCGTACACAAATAACGAATGTTATAGAAGATTACTACACTGCATTTGCAACAAATGTCAATCCTCATGCTCCCTCTTTGAACATCCTCAGGGACTGGCAGATTTCTTTGCATAGAACAAATGCCAACAACATACCTGTAAACATGCTTAGCTAGTGCCAAGCCGCTACTGCTTTTGTCTTGGTATAGATAATGGTTGACTACAAATGCAGCAACATACAGGTGAAACGCTTCAGGATCCAGTTCAGCACATTGCAAGGTCTGTGCTTGGTGTCATGGTATGGGATGCCATTTTATACGATTCTTAAAGTGTTCCAAGAATATTAGTATATTACATATTTTTTAAAGAAATTTGCATTCATAAATCACTTAATTTCTGGAAATGCATTCAAAACCACTGTTTCAGATCAAATTTTCCACATAACTGAATTGTTTTATACATAACGAAGCACATTCACAGATAATCATTACATAGTACATTTGTAAAAAAAGATTTTTCATCATCAAAATATTTTTGTTAGAATCAGCTGGCACACAAAACAACTATATTTATCTTCAGAAATTATTTTTTGGCATAATTCAGAAGTCTAGCATAACTTAAGTTCAATCAATTCCAAATTAATTTCGATGGAATTACTTTCCAGTACAATTTTATACAAATTCTAATTGTAAAATAAAAATTATTAAAATATAATTTGACAATTATAATAGAAATTAGATAATAATTAGGAAAAATCAAATTCGTGGATTTATTCAACATCTGCAGAAAAATCTGATATTCATATCTTAGAGAATCCCATAAATTTGATGGAATTTTGTGCCACAGTAAAGTTACTGCTGTTTTACAAAAAGCTACTGTGATAAAAGTTACTGTTGGTCTTGGTGGATAATCTTAAAAAGTCAACCCACTGTAATTCTTTCCATATCAGCATCCAAGGTGAAGTGTCCCAGCATGACAATGCACAAATATAAAGCAGCCATCTGGCTACAACAGTTCTACAGACTATGCATAACCTTCCTCTGGATAATCAAGGATGTGTGGACCACAGAGGAAGACATCTGTTATTTTTCATCACAAGAAATGTCTTTCTATTTCAACAGATTTAGGTACTACGCTGGGCTGGTTTTTAAATTAAGTTCACCATAAAACTTCTTCTGTACAATGTACAAGTGACCCATTAGCAATTGAGCAGTCGAAAGTTGCTAAACACTGGTAGTTTGGCTCAGAGTTCTACTTCTGGCAAATGGGCTAGCTGAACGGCCATTTTCATGTTTTTCCCCATGTATAACATGGATCCAAGTCAGTTTCCCTTAAAAGTCCTCCATGGAGCATCTCTCTATTCAGCATATACTGTTATGTGCATCACCGTCCTCAATAAAAAAATTGTAGAACAATATGCCACACTGGATTACTAGTTGGTTTAATATTTATGATGGATCTATGTCCCCACAGATATGTGACTGCCGTTTCCATGCAAGCTGATATTAACATTAGCAACCTGTGCGACATAATGATGAATACTGAATAACACATGAGCATGCAAATAAAATCAGTTCCATTGTGTGACAAACATTTTAGTCCTATGCATATCGTACAATTTGTATAACTCTTCTCAGAATTGCCTTGCTTTAGATGGTGTGTGCAATTCCATATTTGAATATATTTCCAGCATACCACTGATACAGCAACTGTATAAATTATAAACAATAATTTTTGTATTACTCCTCAGATGAGAAATACATAGAATATACCATTGAAACTGCAACCTTATGATATAAATAATAATTTAATGAATTATTATTGCTTTATACATAACCTACCCAATCTAACTCCACCAGGAACTAGAGCAGATTTGTCCCCAGGACAAGTATTTTTATTAGCTGTAATATTAGTTGCATTCATAACACATTCTAATCGTGCACCATCAAGTCCATTAGGTCTCAAATCAAGCAACAATAGATGATTATCTGTTCCACCTAAAGAAGGAAACATAACATTATTGGCTTAAAGCGGCATTAATTTTTACTAAAAAATAATAAAAATGACTGTAAGTTCTAATGCAATGTTTTCATAACTAAGCAGTAGTTGACAACTGTGTGAATTTAGGTACAAAGGAGCATCACAAAAATAGATAAAATTTGTTTTAGGTGAACCTCTTAAATAAGCATAACACATACTTATTTTATACACCAGAAACAGGTTTATTAATTGCAGATAATAAACTGGTAAGCAGAAATGAATGCATAAATTAAAAAACTTTTTTTAAAGTACAGTTTTTCAATCTTCTTTGAATTAATTTCCGAACAACATATTAAAAAATAAATTAATTAACTTATTTAACAAAAAGCATGAGTACAAATACTAACCAGAAACTAAAGTATAGCCCTTTGAAATCAAAGCCTTAGCCATAGCTTTAGCATTTTTTAAAACTTGTTGTTGATATTCACAGAATTCCGATGACATAGCCTTTAAACAAAAATTGCTTTATTAGGGAGATTTTAACATAACTACAATGTAACTTAAAGCTGTCTTTTTAAAAACATAAAACACTCATGATACTAGTCATAGTACATATCATAATACCTGTTTCAAAGCTACAGCAACAGACGCAATGGCATGATTATGTGGTCCACCTTGCAAACGAGGAAATACGGCAAAATCTATTCTTTGTTGAAAATCGTATTTTATTTCTTTTCCATTCTTGTCCGTACTTTTGGTTCCTTTGCGAAAAAATATCATGCCAGCCCTAAAAAACTCAATTCAATTACATTCTTACTTTATACACCTCAAAAACTAACTTATTAATTTTTACACTTTAATCCATTAAAATGCATTTGACATTATCAACACATTAGTGACACAGGCATACAAAGTTTTATTAGTTTATGAAAACTGCGGGAATAGTTAAAATTATTCCTGTTCACAAAGAAGTCTAGGTTTACTTATAATTTAAAATTACTACGATGTGTGATCGAGACAGATTACAATCAGCTACATTAATTGAATTATTTCTGAAAAATCATTGTAGAGGTAGTATGATTAACTAGGGTAACCATATTGACCTCCATGTTTATAGTGAATACTATAAAATGCTAAAGAAAATTCCTAAGAGATAAACCAAATCACATGCTTCAGCACATAACTTTTCTATCAAAAGCTAAACTCCAAACTTCCTCTCTTCTCAAATGTAACTATTTTAGGTGCACACAAAATCATATGTTCAGACTTTTGATTCTTTCCATGTGTCATAATCTTGATTTCGTTCTGTTGCTGAGAATATCTATCTCTTTTTTAATTCTTTTGTCAAATAGCTATCCTATTCAGAGCCAGAGAGTGCATCTACCATCTTCCAGTCTATCACGTGAGGTGAGTGATGGCATCCCAGTTGAACCTTAGGATACTTCTCTGAGAATTTAACATAATGGGCCAATCACTCCTCATGAAAATATTTAATAAAACACTGAAACTGCTCGAACACTCTGACAACACATGGCGCTGGCAATCTGGAACTTATTGATAAAATAACAGAATGGCTTAAATTTTCAAAACCAAGACAGACACATAAAAAATTGCTAATTCAAAAAGAAGGAAAGAGAGGGGAAAAAAGAAAGATTTGTGAATGAAAAAAAATTTTTTTGAAGAGAGAGATTTCTAAATACAAACACTACTGACCCTGTAATTTTTTTTTTTTTTTTTT
>KK118329.1:57042-144134 GCA_000611955.2 Stegodyphus mimosarum | reverse complement strand
GTCAAATGCTCATTACTATCTATAGCATTCGAAAATTGGCTCCAAAACTCAAGCCATAAGCAAGAATCACCATAGTATTTTTCGATTGTAAGCTTTGGAAGCTTCATATATTTAGCTCCAGTATTGTTATTTGGAACACTATTTTCACTACTTAAAACACGTGAATCATGAGAATTAATTTGAGGGTTAGAGTTTAAATTTTTATCTAAATACCGCGTAATTCTATTTTTCCATTCAATAATTTTTTCGTTATAATCTTCAATAACTTCAATTTCGGATTTAATATCTTCAAGGGTTAAACCACTTTCGATTTCACAATTCAGTTGTTTAAGACAATCATACTTTTCAATTAATTGCTCTTTGAGAACACTTAACTGATCAAATTTCTGTTCATAAGTCATTTCCGACGTTTCAGTTAAAATAGCTTCAATTTTCGTTAACATTTTTGTAGTAGCGGCACGCAAAACTGCGCGTTTCCGCTTCAATTTATCAAGACTATCCATTACGTTGATACTATATATCTAAATATATCAAGGTATAAATAAGCATGCGCTTACCTGATAAATTTTATATTCCGAACTTTCAATTTAAGAGTCCTGTCGCGTTTAGCCAAAGAAATGAAGCACCATTTGCACTTCCAAGCAGGTTAGTCAAATTTCTTACCGGACTCAAAACACGGTTCAATAAAAGCACTTCAGTACGTGAATAAATCAGCACATGAAGTAAAACTATTTACACGTTTATTTACAAGATTAACTATTTTAGAATTACTCTCAGAATGAGAGTTCAGTATCATTATTACCGACTCAGTCGGTTCTTGTAACAGTTCTACAGATCAGAGTGCAACAGGGTTGCCACAAAAATATGCAAAATGAAACATTTACTTCAGCGCTGCCTAACGGCCAAATCGGCAATCACAACACCATTCATTGTCTCTCCGATTCCGGTGTTCCCGGCACCACAGAGAACGCCTTCTCCGATGGGTAGGCGTTAGAGGTACACACCGTACAGGGCATAGTGCAAACAGACCACCACCGTGCAGTCTTCTGGCCACGGTAAAACGCGATATCGGTCGTCCGGTCGCCTGTGTCGTGTGTCTAGCGATTTCTACCGCTGTCTGCTGCCTATTTCTTCTGGCCTGTAAGGCAATATACCGGTCATCTGCGGGTGTGGTTCCTCATGGACGACCACTACTAAACCCCCGGATAGCTGTTCCTGTAGTTTGAAATTGTCTCCAAAGACGTGAAACGATGCTCTGAGCAATTCCGAACTCTGCAGCCACACTTGTCACACTGCGGCCTTCCTCCAACTTCCCAATGATTCGACCTCGGGTAAAAGCATCCAGATGTCGTCTAACAGATTGATTATTCACCATTTCTCGCTCAGGCAGCAACTCAGTGTGATTTTAACTGCTATACGGCGTGCAATCTCTTTGCCAGAAATACTGATCTTACACCGACAACATGCTTTATACTACTCAGACACTTCCCCATTACGTCTACCTGCATATCTGCGCAGGTGCTACCGTACATCACCTTATTTAATCTTCTGATTGGTCTTTCTGTCCGCTTTGCCTGTTCGTTCAGCTGATATGCTAATTTTTCGACTTCGTCCTTAATTTTTGCACACCTGTGTACGAATTTGATTCATGCCTGAACACCATTCAACATTTGAAGTGTTCCTAAACCAAAACTATTTTCCATGCAGAAATTAACGTAAAACTGATTAATCCATTCCTGGAGCACAGAAATTGGTCATTTAAAAATTACAACAGCACACTATGCACAAGCTCATGACATGAAAATAATGGAAATCATTAAATAAGACAAAAAGTAAACACAATATTAAACAGATAAAGTACACAAAAATTCAATTTAATTTGACCACACCCATACAAAGAGAGTGGAAAGGATAAACAGAAAATCATAAGGGGAAAAAAGGAAGAAATGTTGTTAGGATGAGAAATCCCTATCATAAAAACATCAGGTAATCGTCTTTCTCAGATATTTTCTATTATCTTTTCCTTGTCCCTTTGTTGACTCTATTTGAGATTCCCTAGTCTCCCTATCACTCAAAATTTGTTAAATGTGATTTCTTGTTGTCCATGTTTTAAAAAGTTTTTAAAGTGGGAAATGGAATTGTCATTGAAACACACTGCTCTAGCTTGCTACTGTTTTTCAGTTTGTTATTGTTACATGACACTTTGCACGTCTCCTATTTTGTACAAATTTTGTGGATCAAAGAACTCGATAGCTTCCTTCTTCCTCTAATGACATTTCCTTTGTGATTGCCTTTTGTTGCTGCTTCTTAAGATGTTTCAGTTTCGTCTTGTTGAACTCACTTTTACAGTCCTCTATGTTTGAACTGTTCATTTCCAAGCTCATAATTTTGCCTAAAGACACAATACCATAGGTAACAAGGGAAAAAAAATTCTAGCCACCAAAACTCTGCCTTCAATACAATCTGCTAACAACTTCCTTCATGTTGAATTCATTGAATATTCTGAGTGCAAAAATTCCAGGTCATGTGCATTTGTGGCAAAATACTGAAAATATTGAAAGTATACTGTATACTTTATGAAATTATTTCTACTCAATACAATGTGAATGACTGCAATTTATCTTGTTCCCTCTTGCATGATTTTTGTTAGATAATATTTTCCTTAGAAAGTCTTTATTGAATCTTGTATGTTCTTATTGTATGTTCATAAAAATCATTACATGAAAATCAGGCATTCACTTTTAAGTTTCAAAGCTCTTTAAGTACTGACTTCTGCAGTCAACGCTTTCTGAGCACAAAATAATGTTAGTAGTTGGAAAAATCATTTACACCACAGCAGATACATTTAGAGACAAAGCAGATTAATTAGATATACAAAGGGTCTCATTTTAAAAACCCTAGACTAAACCTGAAACATCTAATAACATTACTTAAGTTGCTTGCTACCAAGCTTTTTTAACGAGACTTACACAACAGAAATATTAAAATTATATTTCAAAAGGTCCTCAAGTGCGACTACAGCATGAAAGTTTACCTAAAACCATCTTTGAAAATTATTTGTTACCAAGTTCAGTGTTTATAAACGTAAGATACCATTCATCCTCTACGACTGTTTTCTTTTTTTTTTTTTTTAAGATAATTTGTTCATGAACGAATTTGTTCACAATGAAAGCCATTTGTGATCAAAGGTTTCACTGCATGTTTAAATCACACCACCAAATGAGAAATAATTATGAGATTTCATCTTCATATTAGTCGTTCAAAATGTCTTTTTTATTTTCTACGACTACACATCAATATAAAGATTCTCATTCAGATACTCACTGTCCACCATCAGGTAAATCTAATCCCATAAGCCTGTCATGAGGATTCAAAAGAGCAGTATAAGCTGCAAAATTAGCAGGTGAACCAGAATATGGCTGAACATTGACACCCCACTTCTCAGGATCCAAAGAAAATGCTTCAAGAGCTCGCTTTTGGCATAAAAGTTCGATTTTGTCTATTACTTCAGTTCCACCATAATACCTATAAAATAATATCAGAATTTGAATAAAACATTCAACATGCTACAAATAAAAAAAAATTTCAGTCTTTCAAGTTGGATTTTTTTTATCATTTTAACTCCAAATATTTAAATGTTATATATAATAATAAAAGATAATAAGGCATTACCTAAGTCCTGGATAGCCTTCTGAATATTTGTTATTTAAGCAGGAACCTAATGCTTCCAAGCAGGCACGACTAGCGAAATTCTGTAGTACAAATGCAATATATAAATTTTAAGATTTTCTAAAAACCATTTAACATTCCACAAGGCAAGTTAAAAAACTACAGTTATTCTTGGAATAAAATTTGTATGTACATTGACTTACTTCAGAAGCAATGAGTTCAAGACCAGATGTCTGTCTATGTTTTTCTTCTTGAAGCAACTTCCAAACCTCTGGGTCATCTTCACACAATGGCTCAGTACCTTTCCAAATACTACGAATATTGCCATAGTTCAAAAAGGATTTAGCTTTATTCCTAGCATGAAGAATATAAGATGTCTGAAAAATAGAAAAGATGTTGACAATATGCATTCTATCACTGTAAAATCATGCAAGAGAATAATTATTGAAAGTGGAACATGTTTAACTTCTTTTTAGCATGTTTAAACATGGGTTAAATTTAGATAATTTCGAAAGCTATAAGCAAATCAAAGATGCAAGGAAATTTTCTCTTTACTGTTAAAATAACATATCATGCTTTATTGCAGTGTATCATATATACTACAATAAGTAAATTTATGTGGTTTAAACAGACTAATAGTCATCTGCATACAACAACATAGAAAATTCACAATTTTAATTTTTTCACAAATTTCATGCAGCATTTGTTCAAAACATAGCACATCAAACTATCCATTCTACTATCACAATCAATAATATTTTTCTTACATAAAATTCATATAATAAAAGGTGAATGAACTAAGTTCCTCTCCTGATAATTTATATTAAAACTACTTATTTACAGTTTCAACTACCTGAACCATGACACAATTTTACCAATGATAAACAATTTGAATTCTGTTGAAAATACTGTACCTACTCACTAGATGCTGATAAGAGTGGAAATAACTCACATGGTAAAATGCTTGTTGGAATAGCTTTCTTCTTTCTTCCCCATTTGGCAAAACTTGACACAATGATATCTTAATTAAACTTGTGATTTATTTTTTGCCCAAATTAATCATATAATTAACTTGAATTAGCTCTTTATCTAATTCTTGCTTATGTGATTCAAATCTTGCAATTCATGTAGATGATCTAGACATAATTGCTTAAAATTCCAAAACAAAATACTTCACTACACTGTTACAAAAATATTTATTGGTATCCTCATCAAGCTCAAATTATGTCATATATTGCATATCTTCAGGTCCAAGATTAAAATAAATGTCACCAAATGTGTTATCATAATGTTTAATACGTCCTGCTATCAATATTTTATCTGTGACTTAAAAAAAAATTGAAGACTGCATTTACTTCGTTGTATAAATCTTAAAATACATTTTGGTCATATTTTTTATTCCTATTTTCAGCTAAAAGGGCCACCTGTCATTGGAAAATATAGTTCTAATTTATAAAAATATTTTTCTGCACATTTCTACCAATGCATCTTCCATATGAGGATTACTGCAAAAAAAATCACATACAGAAGTTGCAGTCGTTTCAAAGTTGAAATTTAATTATAAGCATAATTATAATTTAATTACCACATATATAATTCTGTAATGCAATGATGAAGTCCACAAAGATTTCAAATATCTTCCGTTTGACAAGTACTTGAACAATATTTTGAGTACACTTGATAAGTACGTAAACATTATTTCATCAAACTCCCACAAGTTAAAAACCATGCATTGACTAGTTACTTGTCTATAAGCTGACATATTGTCTTCATGGTTTCAGACATCAATATAATATTTTTTGCGATTCTCTTCTGTTAACACATATTTCATCATACAAAATTTTAGTTTTTTCTTTTTTTTCTATTCTAAAAAATTCTTTTAAGTATATCTCTAGCATATTAAATATTTTTAAAAATGCAATATTTCGGATTGAAAATCTGAAAGAGCTGGTGCTCCAGCAATTGGAGATAATAAATATTACACTTAATAAGCTAATATAAAATTTGAGAACGTGAGTAAAAGGTATCAGGAAATCAATTCTGTTTATACAGTCAATGTTTTATTTTCTTCAAGAATATTTCTTTTTCCCCATAAACATTTACTGAAGTTCTTAAAATTTTGTTTTCTGTTCATCATTACTTCATTAATAAAGAGCAAGAATTAATACAGACTCAAAAATTTCACTTCATTAAACTAAGAAGTAATCTGATTACGAAAATGAATTTATTGCCACCTTAGCATACAGACTATTTGTAATTCACACACTAAACGGCATAATTGTTCATGCACAGAATCATCTGCTATGTAAGAGCTGTCAAAGCTACAGAGATAAGAAAATACCATTAACCCTTTCGAGACTAAGAGGACAATACGTCCCAAGGCAGATTTCATTTTTAGTCTTGAAAGGGTTAAAATCTTTAAGAATTTCTTTATTATTTTCAATGGAAAACTTTATGTAAATATATTTCAAACAAAAAAAATTATACAAATCCTAAGAATCAAGCATTCAGCTCGTTTCTGCCCCGCCCCCCAAAAAAATCGCTACACCATTTGTGTAATATTTTGTGGTGTTCCCTTTGGTATGAATTAGAGATTTTAGGCATCCTCGCATTGATTCCATTAAATTCGATGACTTCTATAAAAACAGATAACCATTCGTCCCCAAATCCAGTTTTTATTCTTTCTATATATAGAGAGAGCTCAGAATGCTCCATAAATGTTGATGGGTTTTGCATACCTGATGACTAAAGAGAGGAATAAAACTGTTTAAAACTGCAAAGCCACAGCTTGGTATGTATTACGTGGCATGTATTTGATGATGCATGAATCTTTCCAGAGGATGAAAAAGACGGGTACTTACATATTATGCCACAATCTGTGAAACTGTTGCCGAGCAGTACAATTTAGCAACAATTGTCGATGAAAATGACATACCAGTACATTCACAACTTCTGCACTTTTCTTTGATGTAAACTTGATTCTCAATAAACCATCATTTGCTTTATCAACAAGGATATAGATTAACTGTTATTACTATATGTTTGCCTGCATTTTGAAAGAAATTATTAACATTTATAGAACAGAAATTATTTATTATTATTTATAGAAATTATAACATATACAGAACAGTAAACTGTGATTTTTTTTTCAAAGTTATGGAAGCCTGCCAGAAAAAAGTGTAAAGTACACCATATGGTCAGCTGAATACGACTGACAAAATAATAACAGATTGAAACAATTACCTTTAGAAAGTTTGCATTTATAGCTTTCTAAACAATTTCTGATAAAATCGGAGGGTTGTAATAAAATAGTAGAAATCAACGGAAGCCTTTTTAGGAAGTGAAGAAACAAACTGAGTCAAATACTAATTGTTTATTAAATGAGGAGATATAACTTCCTTCACAGAATACACTAAAAATGGTTGGTGCAACTCTGGCAGGGTTTCCACCAACTTTTATGGTTTGATGGCAACCATTTTTGGAATATCAACTCCTTCAACTGTCGACAGTATAATATGTAAGTATCGAAAGTTATTTCAAAGATTCATCTCAGCAGTACTATGGAACCAGCTTTTCTTTCAGAGCATTAATGCATATTTCATAGTCCTTTATTCTGTTGGTAATATGCTTACATCAAACTTTTGTTATGACATTTTGCATACGTATTACTACTTGTATTTACTATATACTTGTCTTCTTAGAGTCAGAGATGAATATGCAGAAAACTGAAGAATTCAAGATAAAATCCTAGCAATAGCTTATAAGAAAAGTTGTCATACTTTGTTTTGACTATGTTTCTAAAGTTTACAAAATGTGTCATTATTCACATACTTCAACTAAAATTCGATAAGATTAAAATCCTGAGAACGTATTAAATGCAGTTTCTGATAATTTTGATAATCATATATTTATATACAATAACAAAAAATAAATTTACAAATAATCATGTCTTAAATATTTATAAAATTGCAGTTATTTAAACAGTATATTTTATTCCTCAATTAACTAAACTATGCAATAACTAGAGCCTAAAACGCAACAAAAACCAAGATTAACTTAAGGTAGAACTTATGATAACAAGACAGAATAAACATTCAAGATATTACCAAATCAGGTTAATCACAATTTAGGAGCAATATGAAATGAAGACATTGCTCAGCAGACTACTGAATTCATTGAAAGGTTAAATATGGTCTTTCTCTTCTGACTCAGTAAACCAAAAGCTTAAAAAATTCAAAAGGGCCAAGTATTGCATGCAAATAATTATACAGGCAATATTTTTTAAGTGTATCGCTAGCATGGTTATAAACAAATTTGTTTTTCAATTAGTATACGCATTTTTGAGGAATATGCATTAGGTCTATCGTTATGCACTGTAAGCCCAACTAATTGGAAAGCTTAAGTAACACAAATATTTTAGAAAAAAATAAGTAAATTAGATATTTATAATGTCATTATATAGCTCAGTATACTATTAGCACACATACAGTTTTACCAAACAGTGTGATTTAGCACTGCTAATAATGGATAAGTGTGATGTCACAACACTATCATAAGAGCTTCGCCTTGATTTTATGCAAACTTGATCAATTCATGATAAACCAGTTCAATTTTTGTAAAGAAAGACATAAGTTATTTTTTCCTCGCATCTGAAAAAATGACTTAACACGTTGACTGCCATGGTGGGCAGCACTCGACTTCACTCCAGCGTCGTAAGAATCACTGGTGATTGGTGACATGACCCATATGAAAATATATAATTAGAGTAAATATTGATACTGATAAATTTTTAAATAATACTACTGTTACTATAATGGTTTGAAGAATAATCTTTCACAAACATTTAAATAATAAGTTGCAAAAATAGTCTACAGCGCACGGGTGTCACCAGTGACCCCCAACAAGAAACAAGCATTAAACACGATTATATAACTCACCTTATCTTATGTAGATAATATTTGAACATAATATATTTCACATAATAAAAAATTCATGTTGGGGGTGGGCAAACCACGTAAAATGCACAAACAGCAGTCAACATATTAATATTTGGGACCTATGTTCTACGATAAAGCATGCAGTGAAGTATTTTCTTCAGAGTTACTAGATGCTGGCATCAAAAAATGACTTTTACACACATCCAGCATTCAGTACTTCCCAAGCATTTCTGATAGTCGAGCTTTCACTGCATTAGCAAGCAGTGCCAATATATTAATCTTCACACATAAAAAAGTACATAAAATAATAATCTACAGTTTAATGCAAAGAAATGCTATGATAGGCATAAACAGTGAATCAAAAAATATCACTGTAGTTTCTAAAAGCCCAATTATATCATTTCCAGACATTACAAGAGCCAGAAAGAAAGTTACAACAGCAAATATCTGTCAAAAACTCTTCTCATTTCTATTTTTTGAAAGAAATGAAATTAATGCATCATATCCTTCTAACATACCCACCAAAAATTACTTTCTGAGAACGTTTTCAGGTTACATGAAAAATTGAAAGTGCCAACGTTCTTGCATGTAGGCAAAAAAAGGTGCTCTGGATGCCTGGCATGCTCCTCAATATAGCTAATTTACATCTAAAAATTAAGCAATTTCATAAAAAATCTGTGATATATAGAAATTATGCTTTTTTTAAATCAAAAAAGTTTTTAAATTTTGGCATAAATCAGAGCAGTTTTGCACAATTTCCACTGATGAGCAAGGGTTTCATGTAAAGCTTTGTTCTTAGTTACAAAATCTAAACTGAGAGCTATGAGCAAACAAGACATAGATCCTACGCTGCCAGAAAATCTGAATTTTGAGGGTTGGAGAGGAGGACCTTAGGATCCTAGAAGATACTACAATTATCTTCATATTTTTTTCAGGTCCCAAAATTGTTTCTTTCCTCCTTGTTATCTTGAAAATTTAGCATTTGGAAATTTAGTTTGACGACTCATAAGAAACATTTGGAAGCAAGAGGAAATTAGATTTCGCATAAGCTCTCGTTAATCACTTTTTGTTGCATTAAATCTTCTTTCGATTCAATTATACTAATAAGCACGACAAAAACATCAAAAGTCACTTTTTGATTATACAAATAATGCAAGTTTCAATTACTTTAGCACTCCAAATTTTATTTTGTAATCAAATTTTTAAAATATTTATATTTCTCTTCTTTATCTTCTTCTGATCAGAATATTTTAAATGTGCAGTTTCTTGAAACCTTAAAAATTCATTTAAGCATCCCTCTTCATATTATAGATATTTAAAATACCCACTAATTCCAGATTCTTTTTTGTTTACATTTGTTAAGAGATCCCATAAAAATAGTTATTAAGTTAAAACTTCAATTAAATGATAAACTAAATGGTAAGAACTAATGGTAATGATGGAAATTAAATAGTTACTTCAAATGTCTATGTTCAACAGATCACCAAACTGAGCGATGCAGTTCAAGAAAAGCAGCCAGAATCCTCAAATTGTAAGGGTGTTGTTTTCCAACATGACACACAAAGCCTCACACATCTTTGATCACCTGCCAAAAAATATTGGGACTAATCTGGAATGTGCTGTCACATCCACCATATCGCCCTGACTTCACGCCTTCAGATTTCTATCTATTTCATTCCATGCAGAACCCCTTAAACAGTACAATTTTTAATGATGTTGATGATTTAAAATCTCATTTAATTCAATTTTTATGACAAAAATCGGAAGTTTTATGAACATGGAATTATGACACTGTCTTAAAGATGACTAAAGGTCAATAAAAATTGACAATACCTAATTTAATCATTTTCAAATAAAAATTTTCAATTTTCCTTCGTATTTAAAATATGCAATCACTTAGTTCCTGACCCAATAAATAGCATTTTCACTTATAAGACTTTAACTTAAATTCTTAGAAATCCGAAAAGAGACTGTCACTGGTTTTGTTTCCTTTCAGAATTAAAATATCTACATGAATTCATACAGGTATACTCTTTTGAGAAATTGATCTCATACAGCTATAAATTTTTTATGACTATACGAATCACTTTCATTGTAAAGCATTCAGTTCAGCTCTTAGTGCCTTTTCGGAAAACCATTACACTGTGCTGAACATTATCCAGTTACAATAATAAATAAAAATTTACTAGCTGTATTTTTAATGGTTGCTCAGATTGGATAGTGATGCTGACTGCCATACTGAAGGGCCTGGAACGAATTCCCAGAGAAGGCATAGGAGTTTATAAGCCTATATATAGTGTCTGTGCAGTAAGAGGGCAGTCAAAATAGATGGTGAGCTGAAATCCTCTCACGATGTTGGTGGTAGAGGAAGAGGGATGAGAAAACTCTCGGATCTGCATCCTGGGGTGCTCTTCCTCAGAATTCGATACGGGATGGAAACAATAGTTTCCCTAGCAATATCTATTCAGATACGCAAGTGCCAACCTTGCTTGAATCTGTACCTTCTTAATAAGCTCCCATATGGTATAGTAATTGGTGATGTTGACTTCGTTCAGGTTCAAAACACGTAAAAGACATGGATGTTTGTAAATGTACAGTGTCAGTGCAGAAAGAGCTTGCCCAAAATATATAGTGAGCAGAAAGTCCTCTCGAGTGGTTTGTATGGAAGAGGGGTGAGAGACACACTACTCCTAGAGTGTTCTCTGCCACAACTGAGGAGAAGCTTAGTAGCTATCAAGGCCACGCAATACCCAACGTGTCTTTGAGAAGCCATAGCTACCAGCCTTGCTTCTGGCCCCTTTTTTTAACATATATGATTAATTTAGAATGACAGAACTCTAACAGCAGCACATCAGTTTGCATTAAGTTACATTTAACATTGCATAATATACGGAATGTGGAATATATTTTTCAAACTTATAAAAATAAAACACAAAATTATCTTAATAATTTCTAATAGTGTAGTCAAAATTTTACTTTGATTTTTCATGTTTTATATAGAAAACTTAAATAATCTGTAATAAATGTAAATCAGTAATAAATCTATAATACTGCAAATTCATATCAGAAAGAAAAGAATACTATTTTTTTATTATTAAAGAAGCCAATTACAAGAAGCTATTTACTACTTCTCACATTACCAATTATTATTTCTCTCACGTGTGTCACACATTATAAAACTGTTTAAAGATCATAAACATTTAAAAAATTAAAACTTCAAAGAATATGAACTAATTTGTAGTTTCATAAAAAGAAAGCTCGTAGCACCAATCTGGTTATATATCATTACCATATTGTAATTTATTGTAACAAATTTATTATTTACCATACTGTAATTTAGTTTTTATAACAATATTGTAATTTATTGTAAAATTTATAATATATTATTTATCATTTATTGTAACAAAAATAAAAATATGAAATTTAAATTGTAAATTTAATTTACTATTCTTTCATTTGAATAAACAATAATTAAAACTTAACTTCACAGTTCATATGGCAGTTTTGAGGTAAGCTTAATAATAAGTTTAAAATTTCTGAGAATTATAGCTTTTCAGATTTACTTGAATATCCTCCAATATTTTTAATTAAACATTTAATTTCTATATATTCTTAAATTATTAAGTGCAAATAAAAATTACATGGTAGTAAAATGTGGTTTTACATGCAATGCTTCTGCCTTCAGAATATGAACATCAGAGTCTTAGTTCAAGAGATGCATACAGGATGAAAACATTTATATAAAAAGAGATTAATTCTATACATTAGAAGGTACTAAAACATAAATTTTAAAACTTTTAATTAATTAAATTTATTTAATTAATATTAGTTTATGAATTAAAAATAATTTTTTTCAAGTGTCTGAATTTGAAACAGGTATTCTATTATGTAAAAAAATAGCCTATTTTAGAGCAATTACATTTCAACCAATTCAACCATGGGACATCTCCCTCCAAAATTCAGGCTACCTAAGACCCTACAGTGGTATATAAAAAGTGAGAAAAAGAAAAAAAAGAAGCAGTTTTTCTCATGTCTTTTTGAGTTTATTGAGAATTGTTCAAACCATCTTGTGCATTACTGTAGTTAAATAGTTTGGCTAATAAATAGTTTAGATTTATTAATATATTCCCATATCAATTGTTTGTGACAGGTATGATGCGATCTTGCTTCCAACTTAATTTTAATCCTTCATATTATAATTTTAATCCTTCAACAGCTTCTTAATCTTTTCATCAAACTTAATTTTAATATCAGTGTAACTGTAGAAAGAAATATTCATTATGCTTTTGTATCCTATGAAATACAAATACATACACATGCAGGTTTGAATAATTAAATATCTGAACAAATAAACTTCTGGAATGTCTTCATAAAAAGCAAAGGGAAACAGAACTTTTTAGCTAAATTTGTGTTTACTGTGTTCATAATCTTCAATTTATTAAATTTTTTAGATCATCTAGATTTAAAAATATATGAATGCATACTATTTTAAATGACAAAGCAATATCTACTAAATGATAATAAATCTTATAACAGGATAAGCAGTCAAGCCACTCAGAGGGGTATATCAGAGACATATGAATGAAAAAGTAATAGAAAAAAATTCAGAACCAATAACAATTAAAATATTAGCCCAAAACCTACTGAACAGATCCACACACAGTTTTCCAGTAATGCTCTGACAGAATTACACTATACTGCTTACTGTATTTCAACTCAAGTACAAACTCCGAAAAGTTAATTTTTATTGTGCAAAAATGATGTTCATTCACACATTCAAAGTATATGGCATTCAACTACAGGACTGCTCTCCAATTACTCAAGATGAAAATTTTTTGAATAAAAAATTAGCCTCACACGCAATGTTCCAGTCTTTTTTATTATTATTATTATTATTTAGGAATTTTTAAATAAGGAAACTATATTCATAGATTTTATTCTAAAATATCAGTTTCACAAATGAGAATTATAATTTCAATTATTATATTCCGAAAACATGACAGATTTAAAATTAACCAATTATTGTCAAATATATAAAAATCCTACATTATTATATCTTCAATACATTTAAATTATAACGCACTCATCTTCACATGGCCTAACACAAAATTTAATTTAGGTATAAAGTAAATTAATATATGCATTATAAATAAATGTATACATTATAAATAAAAAAATTACAGAACCTTCATATTTTGCTAGGATAGATTTTATGCTCAGAATTTAAAAATAAATTTCTTAAAAAATTCAATTTCACATTAATATAACATAATTATAATCTACAAGTAGAAAAAAAAAATTGGCCTGAAACATAGAAGACAGGTACAAATAAAATAAATGAATGCATGCAACAAAATCAATATGATTATGATAGCAAACTGTGTCCAGGTAGCCATTTAACTTTTTAATTTAAAATAGCTTGAGTTTCGATTATGTCAACTGAATAGTTTGAATTGTAGTCTTAAAGTAAAAAATGCACAAACGTTACATGTAATTTTTCACATGATTTAAGAGAAAATTAACCCTTAAGGTACTAAACTGTTATGAAAAAAAGATTTGTTCCAAAAAGTATTTCTCGAAACAATACAGACTTCTTTCTGAATGAAACTCTTCACTACATAAAAGTAAGTACTTAAATTAATGAATTAACATTTCATTATTTTCTTAAACATCAATATATGTCTAATCATTCCATTCTTATTAAAATTTATTTTAATATCTCATATATAAACATTATCTATCATATCACCTTAGAGTCCTGTATTTCATAGGATACAAAAGCATAATGAATATTTTTTTCTAAAGTTACACTGATATTAAAATTAAGTTTGATTAGAAGATTAAGAAACTGATGAAGGATTAAAATCACAAAATTATAACATGAAGGATTAAAATTAAGTTGGAAGAGAGCTCACATCATACCAGTCACAAACAACTGATACACGAATATATTCATAAATCTAAACAATTATTTAACTACAGTAATGCCCAAGATGGTTCTCAATAAACTCAAAAACACATGACAAAAACTGCTTCTTTTTTAAGAGAAAGCCGAATCACATAATCGCAAAATGACTTAAGTGACATAAATTAAGTTTATTCGGCCTATATTAATAATGTTTCTTGTTTTAATTTTCCGAGCAATAGAGTTTCTTTACCCATAAAGATAATAAATTTAATAAATACCTGACCAGTTACCGTTTTCACAAAATGTTTACTTAATACACTTAACGACATTATGTCTCAGTTTTCGAAGTAATCTTATCCGTACTAAAGTCTGAAGGTGAGGAATCGGACTATCAGTCGATAGCCCAGATTCTTCCATCTGCCACAGTATCAACATTGAAACAGGTTTACCAACACCACTTTAACAACGTGGTCTTTCGACGACTCGAACTCCTACTAGAAACAAGACAAATGAATAACAATTACCCTGTCGTCACACCAAAAAACGTGTAAGTAGCATGTAGCTTTAGAATGGTAAATGCTTCACTGTCGTAATTGGCTGGCGTCTGCTGTATACTATTGGCGATGTATCATTCGATTGGCGATTAAAGACGCTGTGGGAGAGAAAACGAAATTAACAAACTATAAATTTTGAAAAATAAATTTCATCTTATTGCCGGAACCTTTTGGTTTCTCAGTAACAAAAATCTGCATAATAACTTGAAGATTTGTTACGTTAAGGACTACCTTAATAAGGTAAATGAAAATTTCTACCGTAATGCCGAAACAAATCATTCTTCATATTTTGCTAAAATATTAAACTATGAAATTATTCTGGATTACTTTTGCAGACCGTACGATGCACATCTATTCAACATGTTAAATCTTATTATTGTTTTTTTTTTTATATATATATATTAATGTACAAACATTTACTTCTTCATTTTAGTTATCCAATATTAAAGGTTAGCGCAGTGCATAGCGTCTCAGTATTGTAAATGGTAGGATCAACAGAATTTTTAGATTTTTCTCTCCCGTTCATAAAGGGTAATTTTTGCATCATCCAACTTCTGTTCTGCATCATTCATCAATAATCATATTTTTTTCTGCATTCATGTTCCGACAATTAACTTTTACTAGAAATCTGTGAAGTTCTGCCTCAAAACACGAGCTTCACTCAGTTTACTGATTTAGGTCTCTGAAGTTTTCTCCAACGGCTGCGGGTCTAAGATTTATTTCTGATCATGTACGTAATTGTATTTAGAAGTAACTTATCTCAGTTTCTCAACTTTTGTTTATTTATTTATTACTATTCTGCATCACGGCACAGTGAAGTGACTGGTGTAAATTCTAGTATTGCCAGCTCGAATTGAAACAGAGTATCCAAAAAATGAAATAAATTTATAAAGAGTAGCTTTTATAACAGAAAATATGGGATAAGATATAAATAAAAGTACATTAGGAAATAAGTGTAAAATGTCATTAAGTTAATTGATTATTGCGAGTTACAGAAACTTCCACCATTAATTTAAAGCTTTTCAGAAATATAAACATGAGTGAAAAAACAATAAAAGTTTATTTCCGCATATGTTTTCTTAGTCCCAAGTAAGTAAATTCCTACATTTCTGGGCTTAGCTGAATAACAAATGAGCAATTCTTAATGCAAGCTGTATTAAATATTTTTCTGCTGGTCTATGAATACTGCTTTAGAATGTAATATTTTCATATGGAAACACATGTTTCCTAAATTTATCTTTGTCAACACAACGTAGACTTTCCTCAGCAGTTGTCTATGCGTGGCTGAAGTCTGTATTCGTAGCCAAGCGACGAAGGTTGCCATGCTAAAAAATGTCTATTGCGCATGTGGGAAGCATAAGCTCAGCTAAAGCGAGACGCTACTTCAAACGAAGCACTAACAACGCAGTAAACAGTAAGCTTTTGCGTTAAAACCAAAGAGGTTAAAACTAAGAAAGTTAGACTAAGAGGAGGGAGGGTTTAACACAAACGGTGAATCCTCGGCGGTCATAATACTCCAGCCACTGTGACTCGTGCAAGAAAGACTTGACAGTGCAACAATTTTTGAAACTTTTTGAAGTAGGGGATCTTTTGTTGCATGTGGATGTACGAATAGAACTTTTGGAAAGATTCCTGGTATTACTTTGCAAGTGCAAGTATTAAATTTTTGTAAATTTAATTTGATGAATATGCTGAAAAATATCACAATGTTAGGTATTTTATTTCCAGATGTAAAAAAAGAGGACTTGATAATAATCAAAATATGTTAAACAGATTTTAATGTTTCTGTTTATAACTGATATCTTTGTTCCTAAACATGCGATGTTATGCACTAGGTTTAAAATCGTTTTATAATTTCCGTGAAAAGTAATAAATAAATTTGTAAGGTTTATCCTAATTTTATTAACAGTTATCTTAAGTTTATGCGTCTTTCCTACCTATTCTAATTTCAGCTTACGACTTCCTACCAGAATGTAATTTTCAGAAACGCAGTTTACGCAAATGAGTAAAGAATAGTATTTAAGTCGATGTTTCACCGACTTCTGGAGAGTGTTCTTCTATTTTAACTTGTATGATTTTTTGTTTTGTTACTATAAGTGCACCAGGTGATTCGTACTTTTTCATGTTTAACCCCTGAGTTTTTCTCTAGGTCAGTCACCAGCTCGACAGCTTTTCTATCCAGATAGCATATTCATGCTTAAATTTGCTCGCATCAACTCGCTCTTATTTTAATTTTATAATTGGCATATAATGTTTATTAGCCTTTTATTACCATTCCAGGTAAGTAATGCTAACATTAGTATTTCTTCATCTTCTATCCTAGTTAAAAAAAATACTACTTCATTTTTCAAGCTATTTTTTCGGTACAATTTATTCTAAGCATACTTATGTATTCGACGAGGGGTAGGGTCTTCGACCCAGGAACCCTGTGTGACAGCACATACTTCCACTTCAGAACTTCTGGAGAGAGAGTCTGAGTTCCTGCCTAGCGCGCGTTTGCCTTTTGGCTACGTCACTCTTAGATATTACTACGCTCGGCCGTACTTTAGGCCCTTGTTTGGCTTCGCCGACTTAGTTAAGATTTAGGGGTCAACTACTTAGAATCTTGATAGCTTAGGCTATATCTTTCAGTTAGCTTTAGTTAAGCTTAGTTAAGTTTAATTTCTTATTTATTTGAGTTCAAGCCCAAGTGAAGGCTTTGCTCTACGTTCCGAGTTAGGAACTGATTGTATCATATTTATTCTGAGAAATAAAGGGTAGTTAACCCTTCTTAAGTCTTACGTCTCTATTCACACTTAAGCGATTATTCGCTTAGTAGTGTTTGTGGAGTTCAAGGTTTGAACTCTGAAGTAAATAAGTAAAACACAACAAATTGTTAATACTTTTAGGAATTGTAAAGGTGTTAAATAAGGTAATGCTTTTGTTATGTATTAATTATTGTTGCGAAAAATTCGGCGGTTGCGCCTGTATGTAAGCTTTCCGGCATAGCACTAGGGTTGCCATAAAATAGTGTATGTAGGGTTGCCAGATTGGCGACTTTATCGCCCATTTGGCGACCAAATTGGCGATATCCCATGGTCCAATCGGGAAGCTTCTAGAATAACTTCCTGTCAAGATATTTCACGAAACGTGTGGAACTTAAAGAAAAGCTATATAAACCCTTGCGTTTCTGAGAGCAGGCAGATTGTGAAGTATTGTGAAGTTGTTGCGAGCAGTGTGATTAGTTGTGAGAATTATGAGAACAGCTGCTTACTGTGAGTGCTAAGCTGCGCGAGAGTTTTGTGAACGGAAAGCGATCGAGATAGTGCTTTGCCGTGAAGCTACCTTTACAGTATAGCTTGACAGTGTATTGGTGATCGTTCCACGGTGTTTATTATAAGTTTAGTGTTGTCGTGAAGCTACCTTTACAGTTACAGCCTGAAGCTGTGTTGCTGATTGTTTCAGCGTATTTATTGTAGTTTTTCGACGCTTTTAAAGCTAATTGTGGAACTGTGCTGTAAATAGTGATTCTTGTAAATAAATTGTGCTTTTTATTGTTCTGCATCGTGTTTTCGTCGGATACTCTCAAATCCACGAACCCGTATAATGCAACATTATTATTCATTTTTAAGTTTTGCGAACTGTTATGAATGTAATTTGTGCATTTCATCAAGATAAACTGTTCTGTTGTTAAAAATTGTTTGCATAAACTCACAGCTTTCTAAGCAATATAGCGATAAAATGAAGTAAAATATGCGAAATTCTGTTTTAGTATATTACAACTTAAAGCTGAACTATTAAGCATAATAAAATAAAATAATTTCCTTTCCTACTTCTTAAACATTTGTATCTGAAATTATTCTTTAATAAATTTCGATAATATTTTGAATAAATCAGAAATATTTCTTATTACAAGAAAAATTGAAAAGTACAGCCAACTGGTAAGCATATAGATTTCGAAATTTTCCTTGATCATTTCCTCTACATAGTAAATTATAAATATCATCTTTATTACTTTAAAACAAAAAAAAATAACAATAGCGAGGCATTTCCTTATAAATTTAACATATGTTTACGCGGAAATACGGGCACGGAACATCATAGAAACACGTACGTTTCACTGCGGTAAAGCAATGTTTTGAGTTCACACACATGGCCGCCGCTTGTTAGGTAGGGTTTTGTATTTTCAGATAGTGGAGGAAATTGCGAAACCTCCCTTCTCCTATTCTAACATACTTGGTTAAAACCTGTAAAACATCTCTTCTCATATATCCGCCTGTAAACATTACGCTTAAGAGCAGCATCCAAGCGACACGGGGAACAACTTTCACTGCCGTAAAACCAATTCCCGTTTTCAGATTTTAACTTAGAAATTTTAAGCAAACAGGGTATTTTCATTAAATGATAACGAAGGAAATGTTTGCAGCATTACAGGAAAGAGAATTAATATTTTAATTAATAAAATTTTCTACTAAAATTTGCTGCAATTTGTACATCAATAAAAAAAATCTTCATTTTTTCTTTCCAACGGCCAGACACTTTGCTAGTTAAGCCCATTTACATGAGAGGACAAATTCTGATGCCAACAGGTTCTAGAGGCATAGCAGAGAAATTGAGTAAGCATTTCTTGAATAAATATACTCACAGATGACGCAATGAAAATGGCTACAGCTACTAGAGATACCTTTACAATACTCTAAAAAATAGTAAAAGACCGGATAATGCCCTACCTGCAGCCCAAAAGAGGCCCTTTAATGATAACTTCTCAATACAGGAATTAAAAGGGGTTAAAAAACTTAAAGGTGAAGAGGCAACAAGGTCCAGGCAATATGATTTCAGAGTTTTTAAGACATCTTGGACCTATGGCCCCAAACATTCTTTTGTCAATTTACAATATATCTTTAAACAGCAACATTAATATTCCATCTGCTTGGGTGAACGCTATTGTTATATCTGTCCATAAAAAAGATAAACCATTAGACGACATCGACTCACATAGACCTATATCTATGACTTCAGTATTGACAAAAACGTTTAAACGAATGCCGACTACTAGACTGAAATTTTTCATGGAAACTACTGAAATTATGGAGGAGGAGCAGGCTGATTTTTTAAATGTCCACCTCTATTATGAAATTTATTCATGACATAAAATCAGGCTTCAATTCTAAGAAAAGCTTAAAGTTCCTAGGCAGTATCTGTAGATTTGCACGGGGGCTATGATACTATTTGTGGGAAAAAATCCTAAGCAAATTAGGAGAATAAGAAATAGAAGGGAAAATATTGGACTGGATTGGAAGATATCTAACTCAGAGATAGGTTAAAACTAGTTGGAACAATAAAGAATCAATATACAGGCAGTTTAAGCTCGGCCTTCTACGGGGATGTGGACAGAAACTAGTAACTGCCGAAGCTATCAAAGACAGAAACAGCAACATGAGACTAATACACTGCTCGACATTGAAAAAGCAACACCAAGAAGGAGTGGTTAGAAAGTGATGAAATTTGGAAAAAAGACAGAGACAGCAAGCAGCAATAAGTGATCTTTATTTCAAAATGATAGTCAGAATACAGAGCGAGAACTGCGGAGTCTCAGTAGGATGTAGGCATAGAGTCAATAAGATTGCCTATGGTGTACTGAGGGATGGCTCTCCATTCCCTTTCAACCATTTGCCACAATTCGTCTTCTGAACGAGGCAGGGGCAGAGTCTGCTGCAAACGGCGTACAATCACATCCCACACATGTTCGATTGGTGACAGGTCAGGAGAGCACGGTGGCCAGGGAAGCATCTGTATACCTTGCAGAGCATGTTGGTAGATGCGAGCACTGTGTGGTCGGGCGTTATCGTGTTGAAACATTGCATTAGGCAGCCCCTGAAGGTAGGGGGTTGCCACCGGCCGCAGAACATTATCCAAGTATCGTTGGGCCGTCACAGTGCCCTGAATACGAACTAGACGTGACCTGGAACCGTAGGCAATACCGTCCCAAACCATTATGCCACGTTGTCGCCCGGTGGGGCGTTCCACAGTTACTGCCGGATTAGATCTGTCTCCACGTCGACGCCACACACGTATGCGGCGACTGTCACTGGATAAACAGAAGCGTGACTCATCTGAGAGCACGACGTTTCGCTATTTTGTTATCCACATCGCTCCAGTCCGGCACCAATCTAAACGTTGGCGTCTATGTTGTGGGGTCAATGACAGTCTTCTTAACGGACGCTGTGAGTGCAGGCCACGTTTAATCAATCGAACGGGAAATGGTTCTCGTCGACACGGGAACATCCAGGGTATATTGCACATGCTGCAGAATCGCGGTACAAGTGACTTGCGGAACCGCCACAGCTTGTCGGAGGATGCATTGATCCACGCGTGCTGACGTCACTTTAGCTGCACCTGCACCCCTCCTTCTTCCCACATTCCCTTGTTCCAACCATGTTCGCCATAGCCGATGCACCGTGCTCGCATCCATATGGGTATCAGCTGCGATTTGAAGTAAGGACCAACCCGCCCTTCTCAGTCCGATCGCCATACCCCTCGTAAAATCGTCTATCTGCTGGAAGTGCCTTCGTTGACGGCGGCCTGGCATTCTCTCCTATTTTACACGTATCGTCCAGGACAAAAACCAACTTTCTTCGATAATTCGTCTGGCAGAAATAACGACACGAATATTGCCCGTTCTGAACGTTCCTTCCCTTATATCTTACTTCACGTGCGTCGGAGAGCTGCGCATTTCACATCATTCGCATAACTAAGTGACGTGCGTTTACTCTAAAATTTGCATAAATTTCTGACCACTCCTTCTTGGTGTTGCATTTTCAATGTCGAGCAGTGTACGAATAAAGCTCTGACGACCCTTCAGTCTTGGACCATGGACAATCATATGATCATCAATAAATCAAAGACGATGTATCAGTTTTTTACTTTGAGACATTTCGTACCTGACTTTGATGTAGATTAAATAACACAAAACTAAATGGAAGTAGCTGGTCAAAATATCTCACGGTTATAATAGACACTAAGTTACATATTTCAGAGTATATCAGACTCATTGCGATTAAAAGAGAAAGATTGTCTATCTTAAAGAGACTGGACAGCGCAAAATGGGGCTGCACCCAGGATATTCTAAATCTTACTTACAACACCTATATAAAACCATTTCATAAATATGGCAGTGAAAGTTTGGTTTCAACTGCACAGACAAAGTTGAAAGTACTGCAGAGCCCAAAATAAAGCTCTCCGCTTGATTACAGGAGCAGTAGTATAAACTTCGATAGCAACTTTACAATCCTATGCTTCAAACACTCCTATTGCCGTTGCGATAAGGAAACAGGTAGTTTACACAGTTGCTAGCTGAAAGCGTCTCGGCGGGCAAATTGGAAGTAAAACAGACAAGTGGGCATCCTCAGAACTCAGATTTCTCGAGACAAAACTTGTGAAGGTCGTTTGGATGATTTAAACCTGCACATGACTGTTGAAAATACTAATATACTTCTTGACTCACTGGAGTTTTAGAAATACTCTATAATTTTAAACTTGGTGAAAACAGAGAAAAAATGACGCACTTGATATTATTCTAAAAACAAATGCCCTGTTACTATTGGACAATAACTATTCTGAACCAGAATGGGTACCTGTACGGTTTTAGAGTGAATAATGCTGCTGGAGCAAGTTTTTATATTGTAAACTGTTTTCACAGTACGCCCAGTGGGTCAACATTTTTCAAACTTTGATGTAGAAATTCATGCGGTCTTTTTGGCTGTGTTTAATTTGAAATCTAGAATTTAGTCTAGATTTCAAAGAAATCAATAAGAATGGCGGCCTTTGAAATCTAGAATTGAGTCTAGATTTCAAAGGCCGCCATTCGTATTGATTTTAAGTCAGCCATACAGGCAATAGCTCTTCAACACCACTCTGAGCCTCCTCTTGTGTCAAAAATAAAAGGAGATATCAGGGAACTGAATAGGAACGTTAAAACTGTAGAATTTCAGTGGATACAATCCCACATAGATACTGATGGTAATTAAAAAGCAGATCTCTTGGCGAAGAGGGGTGAGGAGTTATTTATTGAACGGAGTTTCATGTGCCTTAAGATTCCTTTAGAACAAGAATTCGAGAGAATCTTATGTCGGCTTACAACACAGAACAATCAATAAAATTTAAGCACGGGAATCTAAGCATTCAGCTGTGGGAGAATATCATTAACGACTGGAATGAGTTCAGTCGCAGATCACTTATAGAAGCTGTGGCTAAATTTAGACTGAGCGCAGGCCACGACTGCTTAACCGAACATCTCAGCTAAATAGGCATATTGACTAATAGACAACGTCCTATTTGTAAAAAAAAACACTATGAATAAGCAGCACTTGCTCGTCTGTCCGGACCTTGACCAAAGTTCTTCTGCTGGAATGGATGGCTAGAGATCTGGTAGAGTCATTAGGATTTTTGTGATGCGGGAGACGTGAAAAATGAGCAATGCCCTCGCCCGGACTCCAACCTGGACCTCTCGATACACCCCGAATGTGCTACCGTTACACCACGAAGGCATGCTGAAAGGAGGGAGAAAATCGCCAAATTCTGGCGGCGACGAATTATTGTGCACCACCTTTTAGTTCGGGCCCCACTGTGAGTCATTAGGATTTTTTGAAGCAAGAGATGTGAAAAATGAGTAACGCCCTCGCCGGGACTGGAACCTGGACCTGTCGAGTATGCGCCGAGTGTGCTTCCGTTACACCACGAAAGCATGCAGAAAGGAGGGGAAAATTACCTTATATACTCCCGCTTTTAAAGGGAGCTGGGGATTAAAGCATCCAGTCGCCAAATCCTGGTGGTGAACAGTTATCAACCACCCCCTTTTATTAGTTTGGGGGCCGCCGTAGAATTTTTTTAATAGGCGTGAGAAATGAAAAATGCCCTCTCCGGAACTCGAACCTGCACATCTTGACACGCGCTGAATGTTCTATTTTTACACCACGAAGGCATGCAATTTTTTTTATTTCCGATGGCTAGGCAAAAAGTTACAAAGAACTAAAATCTTACAAACAAAGGATTACAAACAATAGAACAAAGAACAAAAAGACCGAAGTCATTGCCTAAGAAGCGCTCTTGCCTCCCAGTATTGCGACTCTTCTGTAAGACCACGAAGAGCCCCACATCGAAGCAGGTGGTCGCTGTCCGTTTCTTCTCCAGAATTGCAAGGTGGGCAAATAGGATCGCTTGAAATGCCTATGCGGTGCAGGTGAGCGGCAAGGCAAACATGTCCTGTAGACAGACGGAAAGCTGCAACTGCAGTACGTCTTGGATTATCAGGATAAGAGAAGGACTTATCATTCTTCAACTTTTCAACGCTGTACGAGTCTGAAGATCTCGTAAGGTATTAGATGTAAATAAACTTTTTTAAAACAGTTTAATCCTTCAATAAGAAACGGCTGTATTTGGATGTTGTAGTAAGATGGCACCTCGTTTTGCAAGTAAGTACGCTTGTTCATTGCCCCAAAGGCCACAATGGCCGGGCTCCCACTGATTTGTTTCCCCTTTAAAGTGAGAGTTCTCGGGAATTCTTGGCATTGCAAAATTTCAGGTGTTAATGGGTGTTCAACAGAGCTAATTAATTGAATGTCTGCTTGAGAATCAGAAAAAATGATTGCTTTTGCAAACTTGTAATGAATAGCTATTAATTGCTGTAAGGCTATACAGATGGCTACTACTTCGCCATCAAAGGAGGAACCAATGTATCCTGCAGGGGCGTAGAAAGAAAAGAGATTCGAAAACACACCAGCCCCAACCTTAAAATGACAGTCAAACTGAGAACCATCAGTAAAAATGTGCAGCCAATGAATAGATGGATATCTAGTCGCAATGGTCTCCAAAGCGAGATATTTCAAAACGCTTGGTGCAACATCTCTCTTTCTGTGGATGGTTTCCACTAGGTCTAGCCTTACTTCGCCATTAATCACCTCCAAAGGGCTTCTGGATGTCAAGAGAGGTTTATAGTGCCTGGAATCTCAAGAACTTCCTTCATATCCAGGACTTTTTGAATAAATCCATATTGGGTTTTTAATTTCCTAGGCTTCACTACGTAGTCCATCCAGTAGGGATCCTCCATCCGCAGTAGCTTTTAATGGAGAATTAAGGATCTTATTTTCACAATATCGTGAAAGGTTTTATTTTCTGTTAACAATAACATCGCATCGATAGGTGTAGACTTCACAGCTCTTGCAATCAAACGAAGAGCTTGGTTTTGCATCACTTATTCACTTATTCAAGTTATTTATACAAGTTTATTCACCACCGATTGTGGGACAGTGATGAGAGCTTCACAACAATACGCCATTAAAGGCAGGATATAAGTATTAAATGTAATGTTAAGAGCGGACCGAGCGCACCCCCAAGTACATCCTGCTAGACGCTTTAAAATACTAAGTCTATTTGAAACACGTTCGGTAAGCTGCTCAGCATGAAGCTTCCAACCTAATTTATTATCAAAGTCCGCATAAGTAAAGTTGTCCGTATTGGTAATCAAAGTATCTTGGTACTTTAACTTATCAGAACTGAGTATTCTGTGCATAGTTTTAGAAAACATGGTGAAGTACTTACAAGGGTTCTTCTTCTCAAGTCCTGAACTGGAACAGGGAGCGGAAAATACACTATGTTCTGGTGTAGATACTGTATTAGCGAATAACTGCACTTGAAAGGGATTTGAAATCCTCTTTTATTAAATCACTATTATTTACACACTTCCCAACTCGGGAGAGATACAGAAAGTAAAAGACCACACTTGGGCCTAACTTAACAATCAAATAAATTTCATACTAAACCTAAAATAGAAATGTAATTAAACTTTGCTTCGCAGAGCAAATCGCGGAGTTTGGCCTCTAACTAAAAGGGTGCGTAGCAAGATATACTAATACTAGCGCACTTCAATTTATTTCAATATGCAATCACGTAGTAAGCACTATGGCTTATAAATTTAGCTGCTAGCTGGTCAGACGAACGTCGAGCAGAATGACCGTGATCTGAGACTAAAGCTCTCTCACACTGAGAGGTGTGAGAGAGCCAGAGGTGTGCTACCTCTGGTTTAAATAGTACTTGGCTGTACTTCAAAATTAGCATAAGCTGAAAACGCGCGCTTCTTCTGACGGGAAGTTGAAACAGAGAGGAGATAGAAAGATTTAAATTAAAATAAAACTTGGTTAGTTTAACTAAAACCTTACAAACTCTGGGCGAAGGATTCCATGGCTTAGAGAAAAAAAACTGTGAAGCAGTCGTTTCCAAATTTACAGTCATATTATTTTCTTCACACAATTCGAGAGCACCGGCAAGGCCTTATTTAATCGGCTTTCAATAAGGTTTTTTGCCTCATGTTTTGGAGCCTCGGTCCAAATTACCAAATCATCAGCAAATAGTAGACAATTAATACCAGGTGTTGACTTAAGAGAAGAAATAGATCGTTGATATATATATTAAATAAGGCGCAGCTACTAACTGCTCCCTGAGGAAGCCCAGTTTGTAAATTATAACATTTGGAGGAGGAATCTTCAAATTTTACCCTGCATGTCCTCTGGCTTATGAAAGACCTAATCCAATTTAATAAGTTTGATGAAACACCAATACTGAGGAGCTTTTGGTAAAGCTTTTCGCTCCAGACAGAATCGTAAGCCCCTTTAAAGCCAATATAAACAGCTGTCAAAATGTTTTTGTCATCCAAAGCATTCTTAATAAATTGGCTAAATTTTTTCACCTGGTCACATGTTGACCTATTACTTCGGAAATCAGCCTGTTCTACGTCTAAAATACTGTATTCTTCAAGATACCAGTCCAAACGGTTTACCACAAGTCTTTCCATAGTTTTCGCAAGAATACTCGTAAGCGAGATGGGCCTATAGCTGTTCAGCTATCCAGGGCTCTTATTTTTCTTTAGGACTGGGATAACAATAGCTCTTCTCCAATGTGACGGGATCTGACCTGACTCCCATACTTGATTAAAGTCATTCAATACTGTTTTTCTTGCCTCTTTGCCCAAATGGATAAGAAACACTGTATGGATATAATCCACACCAGGAGATTTCTTCATTTTAAGACGTCGAAGTGCGAGTTCCAGTTCTTGAGCCCTAGAGCTTCGAAAATAGCGTCCCACTTAAGTTCTTCCGTAGCATTCTGCATTTTGATTAACCGCTTCCATTCAACTTTAATCTTCCTTGACATTTCTCTTGCATATTTTCCCTTTCGCTGTAAGTGGGAATAGGACTGTCCAAAGGCGTTTGCAATGGCCTTATCCGAAGACAGCAATTTATTTCCAACGGAAATCGGATTTTTTCTACACGAGGGTTTACGATTTTGGATGTTAAAAATAAACTTAAAAATTTTAAAACTATCCTTTTTATAATTAACGTGTGAAATAAAATCTTCAAGGAATTGACGTTTGGCTTCTAATACGGCTTTTTTACTAAGGAAGCCTGCTTTCGCCGTGCAACGTTATCCGACTGCCTTGAAGTGAGCTCAGCTTTTATTCTGAGTCGGTCCCGTTTCTCTTTATATTCCTCCAATTTAGAAGCCCATAAAGACGCATGCCTTAGCAGAAAACAAGATTGCCCTTGTTAAGTTGTTAACAAGTTTTTCAGGAGGAAGAGAATGATTGAATTTCGCTTCCCCGAGTTCTGGATCAGTCATTTCTTCAAACTGGACCCAATTTGCGTTTCTAAAGTTCCAGGATTTCATTAAACTTGACTTAAAGCGGCCTGCTGGGTGGCGGGCATTAATAGAGGCCATGATTTGCCTGTTTTCTTAACCTGGATACTCCAGAATCCTCCGTTCAGTAGAAACACAAATGTCAGATGATACACATAACAAGTCTGCAGAACTACCCGAACCGTTATAATAGATGCAAGTCGGTGGGTCATCGGATTTAAAAATAAGCTCAAAAGAATTGGAATTTAGGAGATCTTCAAATTCTAATCCAGCAGCATTTCATTGCTTATAACCCCACTTTCTTGAGTGAGCGTTCATGTCACCAATAATAACTGTCTTTGAAGATATCTCAATACTGGACAAATCTGGCTTGCTATTGGGAGGGACATAGAGGGCAAAGATCTTGAAAAATGTCTCATGCTTCCATAGTTAAATCTTCACAATTTCACTTTTGTCAGTGCTGTCTCCCATACATTTAATAATTTTAAAATCAGAAATAAGATCTTTTCTGACACCAATCAATATGCCGCTAGCACTTTGCCTGTATTTTGGAAGTATGTACAATGTATATCTGGGGAAAGGATAGGACTTCATAGAGTCCTCAGTCAGGTTAGCCTCCATGATTGCAAAAAGATCGATATTATACTTTTGTAAAGTTCCCTCAATCGGGATTTTCTTGGACTGGCTAAAGAAGAGAGAGAAGCTTAAGTTTCATGGACAAAGAGTAGGAAGGCTGAATGCCAAAACTGTAGATCACTTAGCCGCAGTGCGTTTCCATTATGCACCACGAGGAGGTAGATCTACGTCGCATCCCACGAAGGCATGCAGAAAGGACGGACAAATTCCCTTATAATTGTACAGCCTGAGCACACGGTTGCTTTTCGACTAATCGCTGAATCTTTTTAAGATTTGTAAAATTGTTGTCTTAATTTATTGCTATTGTAAAGACTTTAATTTCAATGTTGTAATTTTTAAGAGTTTTTAATATTTTGGTGATGTCCACTCTGAATCTTGCTTTTTGACGAATAACCTTATGTAAATGGACTGATTTCCGAATAAAGCCATAAGAAACAACAACACGAGGAGAACTTTGATCCCAACAAATGGATGCAAACCTGATGGCCTTCTAACTAAATTAGCTTCATATGTCTGAGGAAATAAGTCTTTCTTAAAATTTTGAATAACATTATCGATTAGGTTGTTTATTAGTTTTAAGCGGTAAACACGTAGGTACTATATTTTATCTCCAAAGAAGTGCCCTTTTTGAGGTCGTCAAGTTCGTGCACTGAAAATGGGTCTTATGCTTTCGTCAGGAAAGGAAGAACCCATCCACCTTTCAACCGTCTCATCGCTGAAAACGTTGCCTAAGGTACACTACAGGAGATGACCGATTTTGCTCTTGAAAAAACGGGGAAGTTCCATAAGAGTTTTATGGAAAACAGCCCGGGGGACAATCCGAAGGTCTTTCACCCCTCTTCTCTTACCACCAAGCCTCTCAAGAGAGCTTTAGTTTCGAGAGTATTTTATGTGCACTCATACCGCTCATACACTGTACGCTTACAGACATCAGTGCCTTCTTCGGGATTCAACTCAGGGGTAAAGGTACGGCGGTTAGCATCGTTAACCACTATACTGACAGGGCTACTACATTTAACTTCCTAAAGGAGAAAATATCTTTCACATTTCAACATACGGCAAGAATACTATCTACAAAGAAAGGTTTTCTTTGAATGGTCTAGTAAACATATAAAAAATCTTAGTAATAATTAAATTTCTTTACTCCATGTCAACAACAATAAACGAAGTAAACTGTTTCCAGAATTCTCTTTACATTCATAAAATAATATTTCATGAAGTAACCAGTTAATTTGATTTATTTTTTATGAAATGAGTAAAAGACAAACTTATTAAATTATCACTATCGAATACTTGCGTCCCATTCTTTGTTACGTCTCCCAGTTTGAACATATTTCTGCCGCACCAGTCGCAAACAGTTACAAAAGGCTCTGAACTAAGACGAATATCTGGCTGCCCAGAGTACGCCAGAAATAGTAAAATTCATGAGAATCTGGGCATTATCCAGCTACGTGCCTACTACTATTTTATGTCACACAACTTTCGTTTAATCCTCAGAAAAATTTGGCTCTCAAAAAGCTATTTAAACTAAAGTCATTTAGACATATCCTATGCAAAACAATCAAGTAAATCCCACATAAGGGAAAAATTGAGGAGGGTAGGTAAAGCGAAGATCCTGATCTTGTAGTGATGTAGAAAAAGACATCTAAAGGAAGGAAAGAATGACATCCCGGGGAGTGAAACTAGAAATAATTACAGTCATACAGTGGAAAAAGTAATATGAACAATGCTAACGAAAGCGGAAACAAAACTATGTAAACCTAAGATCTAAACGCGTGCTAAGCAGCAATTAAAATATATACAAAAATATACGTAAAAACAATCTAGAGTAAAATATATACAGAGCAAATTAATACGAACCAGTTAAAGAGAAAAACGATACCCTAAGTTACGAAATTGTGGTCTTTCATCTTATGAGCAGTGAAAGGTCGAATCCCCGCATCTTCAGGGATGGCACTCTATCGAAGTGAGCCACTGAAATTTCCTTTGGAGCAGTTCAATCCTTGTTTGAAGAACTTTTCATTACATTTTTATATATACACTGGTGTGAAAAAATTAAGGACGAAGTCGAAAAATTAGCATATCAGCTGAACGAAGAGGCAGAGCGGACAGAAAGACTAATCAGGAGATTAAGTAAGGTGATGTACGGTAGCACATGCGCAGACATGCAGGTAGACGTAATGGGGGAATGTCTGAGTAGTATAAAGCATGTTGTCGGTGTAAGATCAGTATTTCTGGCAAAGAGATTGCACGCCGTATAGCAGTTAAAATCACACCGAGTTGCTGCCTCAGCGAGAAATGGCGAATAATCAATCTGTTAGACGACATCTGGATGCTTTTACACGAGGTCGAATCATTGGGAAGTTGGAGGAAGGCCACAGTGTGACAAGTGCGGCTGCAGAGTTCGGAATTGCTCACAGCATCGTTTCACGACTTTGGAGACAATTTCAAACTACAGGAACAGCTATCCGGGGGTTTAGTAGTGGTCGTCCACGAGGAACCACACCCGCAGATGACCGGTATATTGCCTTACAGGCCAGAAGAAACAGGCGGCAGACAGCGGGAGAAATCGCTAGACACACGACACAGGCGACTGGACGACCGATATCGCGTTTTACCGTGGCCAGAAGACTGCACGGTGGTGGTCTGTTTGCACGACGCCCTGTACGGTGTGTACCTCTAACGCCTGCCCATCGGAGAAGGCGTTCTCTGTGGTGCCGGGAACACCGGAATTGGAGAGACAATGAATGGGGACGAGTACTCTTTACAGATGAGAGCAGATTTAGTCTGAGTTGCGATTCTAGACACATACACATCTGGACAGAGCGGGGAACACGCAATAACCCCTTCAACATCATCAAAAGGGACTGTTTTGGAGGTCGCGGAGTTCTCGTTCGAGCAGACATAATGCTTGGTAGCCGGACCGACCTTCATATCTCCCAAGGAGGTTCGTCACCTGGGACTGCTATTGTAACGAGGTTCTTCTTCCTTACATGCGTCTTTTCACAAGGGCTATGGGTCCTCAGTTCCTCTTCATGGACGACAACGCTCCACCTCATCGCACAGTTACTGTCGAAGAGCTGTTGGAGAGTGAAGATATTGAACACATGGATTGGTCGGCAAGGTCTCTGGATCTAAATCCCGTCAAGCATGTACGGAACTTACTAGGGAGACCCGTGGCAGCACGTAACTTATCGCCAGTAACGATTCCGAAACTGCGATTGGTGCTACAAGAGGAACGAGCAACAGTGTCTCAACAGCTCATTAACAACCACATATCCAGCATGCACAAATGATGTGAAACCTGTCTAGCAGTCAGGGAAGATCATATTCCCTATTAAAGACCGGATGTTTCTTGCTGGGCACCCAGCACAGGGATGTTTCGGCCTTCAGTCGCATTGCGCTCCATGCTACTTTTTCAATAAAGCTTCGTTTTATCCCTCTGATTTCTCTTTTAGTAAGTGTTGCTTACATTACTGATGTCCTTACGTATTGGTGATCTTACGGTATTAAATGTGTTGATTTGGAAAGCTTTTGTACAAAGTTATTTTGAAAAAACCGTCTCGTCCTTAATTTTTGCACACCAGTGTAGTCTGATATATAGCCTATCTTCAGATCGTCATGAAGCAGTTTATTTCTGTTCAGGAAGAAACATGCGTGATCTATCTTAGGATCTTGGACATTTCTGATCTGTCTCAGGGTGAGCGACTTAGAGCTTGTTAATATCACTAGCAGATGCTGCTTCCAAAGTGGGGAGGCATTGTATATAACAGAACGCAGTACTATGGTGTAAATCTGCCTTTTCCTAAGAAGACTGAGGCCAGAGTCTTTGCTCAAAAATACTTGGATTATTGGCCATGTCTCGTATTTTGCTGGCATCAAGGTTAATACGAGTTCTCCAGGAGAGGCGATGATTCAACTAAACCTCCAGATAGTTCATCTTGTCTGTTCTTACCACCTGTTGCCCAAAGAGGTATAGTGGCTATACAATCACATTGCTGACGCCATTGTATCTAATTAGTAGTAGCTGAGACTTAGCGGCATCAATAACGATTTTCCATCTGAAGCATCAGTCTTTTATTTCCGGTACAAAACTTGTGAATGGTGTTATTAGGTTGAATTGATCTGACAGCCACTGCAATATTGTCTGCGTAGTTTGCCAGCATCATATTCCTATCAATATTTCCTCTGGTAATGTCAGCAGCGTCAAAGATTTAAAGAGCGCTTAAGTGTATGCTATGAAATTCAACGCAGCCAGCCCAGCAAGCAACTCGTAGAGACAGCTACCCAGTCACAGCTGTTCAAGTCCAGGAGCCAGTGGATTAACTGACTGTTCGTCTACAGGATTTAACTAGACTAATCATTGCCTAAGCACGGAGTAGGTGTTAGAAGAAACTGCTGGAAGTGCGGAGGTAAAGGCCATATACGAAGGAACCTCAGAACACCCGAAAGATAACTTTCCAGCAAGGACGCAGGAAATAAATTAGTGCCCATCTCGCGGAGCGGAGTTTGCCGGATTTTGAGGAGCTCTATGTTAAGCCCCTTCAGATTTCTGCAATGAGTGGTGGCAATAATGGACTTTTCATCGTGAAACATATAAATGAAGTTCCTTGCAATGTGACCATCGATACAGGACCCAATTTTATCTTCATCCGAAAAGATCTGGCTAACAATTGCAAGGTAATCTCATTTGGATGCCACCTTGCGTTACCCTCCAGACAATATGATAGAAAAATTGACATCGATACAAGGTTAAACGTTAACATCACGTTTAGAAGTGCCGCCTACCATCACACGGCATATATAGCAGATATTATCAACCCTTGCACACTCGGATTACGCTTTCTAAGGCAATATAATTTTTCATAATAACATCACGTTTAGAAGTGCCGCCTACCATCACACGGCATAGATGGCAAATATTACCGTCCCTTGCATACTCGGATTACACTTTCTAAGGCAATATATTTTTTTATTTGACTTTAAAAATAACGAACTGCATTCTGCTTCTGAGGGCGTAACCCTTTTTGGAATTAAAGGATTTAAACGAGTCCACGAGATAACAGCTCAAGACGCTATCACAATACCAGCAAGAACAGAATTTTCAGTTCGTGGATCCATAGCAAAAAAAAGAAATTTCCGGTTCGGCATCATGGATTATCAAAAGAAATGCAATAGCTCGAAAGGAGTACTTGTAGCCTCGGCACTCATAGACCTATCGAGGACCTATCCCGGTGAGAGTTACCAGTGTAACTGATTCAGGCGAAAGCCATTAGGAAGACAAAGTGATTGCAGCATGTACTCCAACGATCTTCGTTAAACGAAATAATGACCCGCCAGAATCTGTGTCTTCAGAGAGCTTATTTGCAGAGTTATTACAGAATGAACAGATAAATGATAAAGAGAGAAATGCTGCAGAACGTGCCATTCAAGAATTTGAAAATGTTTTCTGCCGCTGATCTTCTGACATATGTAGAACCAGTTTGATACAGCATATAACTAACATAGGGGATCATCCACCAGTCAAGCAGCATCCTAGACGAGTATTGATTGCTAAACAAGAAGAGGGAAGAAAACTTCTTAAGGATATTCAAGAAAGTGACATTATCAAGCCGTCGTCAGGTCCATGGGCCCCTCCCAACGTCCTGGTCACAAAGAAAGCCAGTTCAACTAGATTTTTCGATGACTATCGCCGGTTGGACGAAGTCACGAAGATAGGACAGCTACCCTCTTCCTAGAATTTACTATATTCTGGAACGATATGCTCTTTCTGGAAAAGTGGTTTTCGACGCTTGATTTAAGGAGTGGGTATTGGCAGGTAGAGAGGTACCTCATGACCGATAAAATATGGCATTTACTCCCGGACAAAGACTTTGGCATTTCAAGGTGATGCCGTTTGCATTATGTAATGCGGCGGCAACAATGAACACTCATGGTGACCGTGTTAAGAGGTCTTCTCTACGAAGCATGTCTGATATACTTAGATGATACCATCATCATTCGGGAAGAGTTTTGATGAGCATTTAGAAAATATTAGGAAGGGGCTTCAGAAATTGAAGGTAGTCTAAAATTAAGTCCCTCTAAATGTAATCGTCATTTTTGTGACTTTTCCTTAATAAATGATAACCAATGTATTTATTATTATCTCCTTTTTATTAAACTTAATTGATTCCTTCTTTCACAGTTCGAAATTTAGTTTATATCGAAATAAAATTTGCAGATATTTTTTCAATTATTTTTTAAATTTTTATTTTTGATAAATTTTATAAATTTTTAGAAAAAGTTTTTGAAATATAACCTGTAAAATTTTTACCATCACCTTCAAGTAGATGTATTTCTAGATATACCTGTAAAAAATTGGAGTTTTTTATTCAAATTTTCCCAAAATATATGTAAATTTATGTATTGGCGCGTTTTGAAATTTGGCATATTTGTTACAAGCTATATTAACGCCAAACATGCCTTACGCACATATTTAAAATTGTTTGGAAAAAAGGAACGATGCGCCTTTTTTTTCAGGGTCGCGCATAATGCAGAAAGGGAAAGGAAAATAGGTTACTGTAAATTAAAAATTTCGCCAAGTGAATAATTCTTGCCGCAAACTGAAAAAAAGTGCGCCAAGATAAATTTTAAAATTTCTCGATACGTTTCTCACCAAATTTTACAAAATTTAATATTTGGGCATAATTTTTGTCGTATAATCGAAATATTGTAAAAAATGGGTATGTTATCCCAGAAAAAGTCCGATTCTGTATCATGATTTCTGTATTAAAATACCAATGTTAGAAAAATGTAACTGCATCTAATGCATATCCTAAGTTGCGCTTTCGCGAAATGAAAAAAGAACTTAAATTTCGTCAATCGACCCACTGTAGAACCGGAGATATAGAATTGGCCCCCTCCTTTTTTTTCTATACGCTCACCATAAACTATTTATGAAGGAATTTTCAATTAATAACCTATTTCTTATCCTACTAATCATTCTTTAAAGAGAACAAAAGATTCACAGTATAAAAAGCTGACCCTGAAAAGAAAATTTCGAAACTATTATGCCTATATTTAACAGAGCAAATTAAAGTCAATTAAAGGGTAACATAAAACTGAACTACAAAAAACAGAAAATTTTGAATTTCATAATTTTCCACAGTAGTTATTTGAGGTATACAGGCTTCGTTACTGATGTTTTTCTAGCATAATATCTGTCTTCTAGAAATATGAATTCGAAAGCTTATTAAGTTTAGATCTGTTCCGTACTCCTCCATAATTTTTAACGATATTTTATGCAGTTTTGATCGCATGAAGATAAAATATTTTTCGGTTTTCAAATTCGTCCATGGAAAGCAATTTTCCCGTTACTGTTGTGTTCTGCGGGACCTGTACAAAAATTTAAGTTTCGTGTAATTTTACTGAAGAGTGATACGTAAGTAAAATTATTGCAGTGTTAATACTTATTTTACTTAATTCATTTCTTGAACATGACCCATGGTCCTATGACCATGGAGAGTCATTCAATGAAATATTAAATCTTGCAATCTTCATGAAATACATTGTGTAATACGTCCGGCTGAAGATGCGAAACCCTGAATATTCATTTCCGAAGATTTTTAAATAGCCACAATTCATATACCTTGCATAACTTTATGCAATGTAAGATTATTTTAGGTAAAAAAGCATAAATTCCTTTTGGAAGAGAGATTTAAATGCATATTTTGGGTTCTTCTATTTTAGTAGTCAAATATCACGGCTTCATATTTTTCCAGTGTAGTATCTATATTATATGGCACTTATTTAGAATTATGGATGTATTTTGTTAATACTAAAATAACATCTCATTAATCATCTTATGTTGTATCACAATATTCATATAATTTAGTGATTTAGTATATCTATTCTATAGTCCATCAGTAGCCGAGCTGGTGAAACCGCTCAATACTAGTAGTTTAATCGAATTAGCTGCTTGAACGTTTTCAAAGTTTTCCTCGGGTGTGACATGAATACGGCCCAGCTTCTCTAAGAAATTCTCCAGAAAAGCATCCTCCTACATACAGATAGCTCTCACATGCTTTGTTAAAATCAAATACACGAAATACATTGTAGAAATAGCTCTGAAAAAGTACTTTTAATGCATATAAAAAGATGCTCAAAGGCATTCAGATGTGAGCAGTTTTTTTAAAACTACCCATTAACTATACTGCCGCTTTTTAACATAACTAAGTAAATCTAGTTATGTTAAGAGTGTTGATATCATCTTGCCAATCGAGGTATTGACACCGCCTTGATTGGTATTGTCGTTAGCAGTGCCGGCTGCCATATAGTTTAGCTCGCACTAGAACCCCAGATAAGGCACTGCTGTTTATAAATGTATAGTGTCTTTGTCGCTGTAGGGCACTTAAATATCGTGAAGCCCAAAGTTCCCTCTAGCGATTGCTGGTAAAGAAAGACAGGTAGGAGACCCTTAGATCCTCACCTCAGAATAATCTCCATCCAAACTGAAATCAAACTGGTTAAGCTGGTACCGACTTTATAGAATGCTAGCGACAGGCACCGCCCTTTTGCTATCTGCTTGGTCTCGATTATGCTCAGATCAAATGGATTCATAGCAACAACAGATGTCATTAACAGAGCATTTTAAAGTGTGCCACAGAAAATAATTTGGAAAATTTTAGTTAAAACAAAGACTAAATATGCTTTCTGTTTTAAAATAAAGTATATTAGAATGTTTAAACGAAAATTCATTTTATTCCCTTATTATTTATTATTATTCAATCAGAAGAAATAGGAGAGGTTTTTCGAAAGTTTTATAACGCAGGTACAAATATATTTTAAGCTTTAAAAGGCTGTCGCCGTGGGTGGTACAATGATTATTGAGGACGACTGCTTGTCAGAATTTTATTGTTCTCTCGGGCTTGTATCTCTCGTAAGGTTTGGTCTTTTGTGTATGTGTCTGCATTCTTTCCTTCTCACAGCTGTAACATCGGTCTAAACCGCGGTGCACAGTGGGCAACGATCTCGATGACAAGAGCGCTAAACGTTGATGGATTTGGCCATTTCAAATAAATTTTGAGAGGCAAGTGTCTGGCCACTTTTAAAAAAGGAATAATTTTGATTCTTGAAAAATGTTTCTTAGAATTTTCCTTTTACATACAGGAAAGGAAATTTAACTATTTATTATAAATGAAAACAAGTTAAAAGATAATAAAGAAGCTGATAAGCTAAATTTCGTAATACTATCATATAACAGTCAGAAAAATGAAACGTTTTACATCAATCTCGACAAGTTAACTTACGCAAAGGAACGTCATTGTGTTTATTCAGTCATTTTTGCACCTGTGAGATCCAAAACAATTTTATGAGCATTTGACGCACATGGCATTCAAAAATCTCTTGTCTGTTTGCCAGAATGAATAAGAATTAAATTATTTTCTAATACTCATTTCTAAATTTTGGGTTGTCTACCGTACCAAATTTCCCAGTTTTGAGAGAATACTAAAATCCAGAAATTTCATATAATTTTTTAGAACGATTTATTTTTTGTTAAAAATATTACTTTTAATATTTCAGTTTTAAATACTTGCTTTAATAACTAGTGAAACTATATAACTAATGTAACTGTATGAAAAAACTGATAAAATCATGCTGTTTACCTTCAAATGCAATATTTTATTTTACAGAAATATTTTTTAAACATTTTAGCCTTTGTCAATACTCTATTTAATTATTCGAAAATCAGAGAGAAAAATTTTGACTTTTTGAATTTGAACGTGCTACTTCTCTTTAATGAAGGCTTGAATCCAGCCGGTGCCTGCAAAAGTAAAGCTTCTGTAATTCTCTGTTTTTGAATAAACTTGTAATTCCATTTGAAGCCCCAGTAAGTTGAATTGTGGTACTTAAATTTATTACTTAAACATTTTTTACTAATTTAACTTAATTTGTGTGTAAAGTTCTACTATACTGCTGTTGTGTAGAACCTTAAGAGATAGTTATTGCACTGAGGAAGGGTTAAAACTGCCCTTTATTAAACTCTTTAACTTATTTACAATGCGTCAACTTGACGCTAACATACTACACCTCAACTTGGGCGGTAACTGAAACAGTATAATCAAACTTAAAATAAGAGATATTCACAAATAGTAGAATTACCCTACAGGGCTCATATAATCCTGTAGCCTACAGTGTGTAGATGAGTCTAGTAGCAACAAGATAATAGCGACTAAGCCACGTCAAGCAGCAGTAACTGCTAAACAGAAGTTTGCGTATAAGCACGCACGGCAATTTCTCGCACTCTCCCTTTCTTTACTGGAACGTCGATATTTAACTTATTCTTCCACTAGTAGAATTTACATATCTTACGCGCGCTACCAAATTTAAATATTCTGGTATTGACAATTAGGGGAATGAAGGCTTATAGGAAAGTAACTTAAAGTTAAAATTAACTGGTTATTTAAAATAAATATAAATCCCTACATTTGTCCATGTCAGAATTTAACATGCTTGTATAAAGGTCCTTAAAGACCTGTTACAAACTGATAAATTCTACAACTGACAAGATCTAAGCTCCGTTTACATTCAAAATACTAAAATTTAACTGATCACAGAAGAAAATTTTGTCATCATTATAGTTCTGCTAGGCATCCTTTATCATCATTCAATAGGGGTTCGGTCAACTCCTTCCAGTCATCTGGAAGGAACACTTATGAATACATGAAACATACATATATGAATACATCTAAATAACATTTAAACTTCACAATACCGTCTTTTATTAAGTTCTAACCTTTATTTAGCGTAGCTTTCTCAGCTTTTACGAACATTACTGTTTTTCATGCCTCAATTATTCAATTCACATTCATGCTTAAATTTTAAACTTTAATCCCCTTTTGGCTCTCCACAATGTGGGGTGTGAAAACGCAAGTGGTCTATGTTATAGTGGACAAAATCTCCACCTAAACGCACATCGAATGTTAGCACATAACAACCTTCTTAGACACACCCTAAATTCATTTCTAACTTCTTCATGAGCTAATAAACATGAAAATTAACTAAAGTGTCAGCGGAGAGCCCTACAAAACGCTTGCATACGAAAATATTTTCTACATTCATCTTAAACGCATGCAAGCTTTCGCTCAAAATCGCATGATTTGGTTTAACTAAAATTTCTTTTGCGCGAACTCAGTTGACTACATTAAACTTTGAAGTATTCACTTTTGTTTTAAGTTTTAGCACTAAATACATATTATATCTGCTCTTTTGAGCTTTAAACTTTCATTAAAAGTATCATTTAACACAACAGATATTTGAACCTTTTACACACAAATACTTTTAAGACAATTGAGAATAACATGAAAATTTTACTTGAATGGATCCTTTTCTTCGCCAAAAGTGCGAACCTACAATAAATTTTAACAAGTACTAATACGAAGCTGCTTATATCAAGCCAGATCTTTTGGCGGGTTAACATAAATAGTCCTTCGACAAAGAAAACCGAACTACTAGGTCTTTACATAACATAACAATTCTATAATACACTATACTTTGTGCTTTCACCAAATAAAGCTGAAATACCTTTAGCCTTCAATCGAGGCAATAGCTTTTATCATGTAACTTCGTATCAAACACTTTCATGCAATTTTACATAACAGAAAAGATTTATAGAAAAATTCACTTATCTTTGTTTTTTAAGCTTGGTAATGGGGCATACGTTTGTTGCAGAAATCTGTCCATGCCATCTGGTTCATCCCTGAGACTTTCCGTCTCTGCTTCCTGTCCCTTGGTGGGAATTTATCTTTTATTTTTTCACCTCTGATGAGTGGTCTCTTCAGATATACTGGCGGTAGATCTTGTCTTTTCCTTTTACTGTCCGGCAGACTGGTTCTTTGTACATCGGTAGTCGACGACGCTTGTCTGTAAACTCTTGGTTGTTTCGATTTTTGATCTGTGTGTTCAACTTCGGAAGGCCTCTTCTTCATTTTCTCGACTGGTGGTCTTCTTTTTGCTAATCTTTCAGTTCGCCACCTCCTTGAAGTATCTTGGCGCTGTCTGCTGCGAGATCTTGTCATGACACGGCTTTGCTTTTTCGCGGGTGGTGGAATTTGTGGTGTGGTGATAATTCTCCCTAGGGAAGCCGCCTTCTCTAAATCGGAAGCCTGGAACAAATCATGTAAGACATCGAAATCTTTACGATCATAGTATTTCTTCAATTGATCCGGACATTTCAACACCTTATCCCCCTCTTTCAAATCGGATTCGCGGCGTTTCCTATCGTAGTAAATTTTCTGCAGCTTTCTTGCTACATCGGAATTTTTCAAAGCTTCATCAATCAGCTTTTGAATATTTGCCTGTTTAAATTCTGGTTCTCGCTCTTGAACAAAAAAAAAGTTTGTCTAAAGGAGTCAACATCTTCCTTCCCAGAAATAATTCAGCGGGCGTTTTATCCGTTTAATCGTGCTTGGCAGTTCTTAAAGCATAGGCTAGTTCCTCAGCGCAGCCATCCCAGCGTTTATGATAATTTTTCACGTAAATTCTAATTCTTTTAACAATGTCTTTATTAACTCTTTCCGCGATGTTTGCTTGAGGTCTGTACGCGACCATTTTCATATGCCGTATGTCAAGCCCTTTACACATGGTTCTCAGAAAATTGACTAACAAATTGCCTACCATTATCGCTTATTACTTTTAACGGTGCACCTTACTTTAAAATATACTTATGTAAGAACGCATCTGAAACTATTTTAGCTGACGCTCGCTTTAAAGGAATTATTTCTACCCACTTAGAAAAATGGTCTGCAATTACCAAAAGATATCGGTTTTTATTTAACTCGCTTTGGGAAAAGGGCCAAGAAAGTCTATTCCGAGGATCTCGTTAGAAAACGTCGCGCGAATACTACTTAAATACAAGGCCGAGCTATAATTAACGTCGTTAATTAACTGACATAGCTTACAGGACCTGACATACGCTGTTGTTATCTTCTGTAATTGCGGAAAATACACCGCCTCGCGTACTCTACGCACCGTTTTCCTTACACCTAAATGACCCGCTGTGGGGTTATCATGAAGTTCCTGCAAAATACTCAACCATAGTCTGCCGGGGTTGGCTGGTTTCAGTTCATGGTTTTCATTTGTTGATTTAGTATAGAACAACAGATTATCTATGATCTCGTAATTTCGGGCCCTATTTCTAATCGCAGCAACATCTGCATGTTCAAAATTATCTGGATCTTTTAAATAAGCATAGATATTACCGATTACTGGATCCTTCGGCAATTCAGCTATAATCGTTTCCCGGGAATTTAAAACTTTAGAAGTTAACATACCACATTTTATTTAATCCCCATTTTCATCCAGTTTAATTCTTTACAAGGCGTCGGCCACTGTATTTTCCTTGCCGGGAGTGTGCTTAATTATTAAGTTGTATTCTTGTAACTTTAAGGCCATCTAATTAATCTAGGAATTAAATTCTTTCCAGAATATAATCTGCCTACGGCCGCATGATCAGAGCAGATTGTAGCTGGGGCTTTTCCGAAGTATACTCTAAACTTCTGAACTGCCATTAACACTGCTAACGTTTCCCTTTCTGTCGCTGTGTAGTTCCTTAGTCTGACCCAAGGTTTCTAAAAAATGCCAAGGGGTGCCCTTTTTGAGTTAAAACTGCATCCACGACGTAATCTGACGCATCCGCCGCGATCTCCAAATTCTCGTCCCCTTCCGGGAATTTTAACACTGGGGCGTTAATTAGAGCTGTTTTCAATTTTTTTAAAGCAGTGTTTGCCTCCCCTGTCCATGCAAACTTGGATTTCTTTCGTTTTAACACTAACAAAGGTTCAACAATATTGGCATAATTTTGGATAAACGAACGATAATATGAGCACATGCGAATAAAGAACGAAAGTTTTTTCGCAGTATTTAGCGAAGGATAATTTTTAATTGCTTTTATTTTAGAATCCCCAGTTTCGATACCTTTAGCTGAAATTTTGTATCATAAATATCGCAATTTCTTAGTTGCGACTTTAGATTTAGCGGCATTAATAGTTAAACCTGCTTCTTTTAATAATGAAAAAAACTTTGTGGAGGTCTTCCACGTATTGTTCAATAGTACCACTAGTTATGACAATGTCATCGAGATAAATGAGAGGGGATTTTCCTAGAACGGGACGTAAAATTATGTCCATAGCGCGTTGAAAAGTTCATGGGACCCCGCAAAGCCCAAACGGCATGAGTAAAAATGCATAAGTGCCCGATTTTTTAATAAACGATGTTTTATTCACATCATCTGGTTTCATGGCTACTTAAAAGTTTAAAAGTAGCCTGAAGTAAGATCAATAGTGGTCATATATTTTGTAGACCTAATTTTCCGTATGATTTCTTCTATTACCGGTAAAGGGTAAACAGGGAATTAGTCATGCTGTTAAGTTTTCTGTAGTCGATCGCAAAACGATAAGCTTTTGGATCCGAAGGGGGCAAGTTATTTCTCTTTTTGCATAGCACAACTGGGCTAGCATATTCACTATTGATGGGAATAATTATTTAATCCCTTAACATTTGTTTTATGTGGTGTTTTATTATTGCTTCTTTTTCCTTATCATAGCCATAGGGTTTCGCTTTACAAGGTTCGCTTGATTTCAGTTCTATCGCATGCGTGACAATTTGTGCATTCCCTGGTTTCTCAGAAAATAACATATTAAATCTACTTACGAGTTGCTCCAGCTTGGCTTTTTCATCTTGTTTTAAATGTTGGCAATCGATGTCTGGAGCCTTTACTTCTTCCACCACCATATCCAAGAAAACAGAATTTTCTGCATAGTTTATTGTGGCGTTCGCCGCCCTGAGGAACTCTGTTCCTAAAATTACATTGTTTTGCAAATTTTTAACAATAAAAAATAAAACTTTCTAAACTTCGTTTTTTACCTGAACGTTAAGCGATAGCTTCCCGACACATTCGCAAACTTTCCCTTGTGCAGCAACGATTTCTGTGCTACAATTTTTAAACAATCTTATTCTTTGGAAATTTCGATAGTAGAAGTTGTGGCTTAAAAAATTGCCTTCCGCGCCGGTGTCGACGACTCCTTCTATGGGTACGTCCTTCAAAAAAACCCTGATTACCGGTAGTTGGAAATTCTTGACTACCACGGTATTTACATACAGCTTAGAGGGATTTTGCGATGCACAGGGGGCCTGAACCCTCAATTCCTCAGGCCCCTCTATTCGTTTAAATTCGTTTTTCTTCCTGATGTTTGCTGGGTACGCTGGTGGTCTTTGGCTTTACAGTTTTAATTCTTGCTTGTTGACGGCCTGGTAAGAAAACGTTTTCCTCCATTGTATTTCTTTCTCTCTGCGGCCGGCTGTCGGGAGAAGTGTTGATAGTAACCCTGGGTAGGAAATCTCGAATTTTCCGCTATCCGCCGGTTCTAAAACTTTACGGCTAATTCGAATAATTCTTCCAGCGTTCGTGAGTTTCTCAGTTCTACGAAATATTGTACTGCGGGTAATAATCTTGGTAATATAATTTCAATTACTTTATTATCGGGTTTCCTTCCATATAGCATATTCATTAGTTTGACTTTACGCAGGATAAATTCGGTATGAGGTTCAACTTTCCGTTGGTAAAAGCTGTAGAGTTCGACTTCCAGCTTCGCACCTTCAGGAGTGCCGGTCTGAAATTGCCAAAATTGTAGGCCAGGCTTCCGACTTCCCCCGAGTAAGAATTTTCCGATCCTTTTCCACCAAGACTGCCTGTACTCGGAAGGCACTGGAGACGATGGCTACTTTTTGCCTTTCGGGTACCGGATACAACTGAAAGTGTGTCTCAAGCGATTCAAGGAATGAAGTGACGGGTTTTTTGTGCCGTCGAACAGCATTTCTGGCTTGATAGCTGCTCGCATCGTGTGTATTAAAAAGCCAAATCCATCCAATGGGCTTGTCACCATCGGGTCTACGACTTCTGTCTCTTGCAAGGATGGTTGTCTGTCCTGATTATTGGCCATTGGGTCCTAGTAGGATGCTTGGGCACCAGGTGTAGCGTTCTACTGTCTACCTGTTGTGTAGAATCTCGAGAAATAGTGATTGCACAGAAGAAGGTTTAAAACTACCCTTTACTAAACTCTTTAAATTATTTACAATGCGTTAACTTGACGCTAACATACTACGCCTCTGCTTCGGCGGTAACTGAAACAGTAGAATTAAAACTCAAAATTGGAGATATTCACATGTAGTAGAATTAAACTACAGGGCTCATACAATCCTGTATCCTACAGCGCGTAGATGAGTCTAGTGGCAGCAAGATATTAGCTATTAAGCCACGTCTAACCAACAATAACTGCTACGCGGAAGCTTGTGTAAAACCACGCACCGAGATTTCCCAGTGTCTCTCTAACTTTTCCTACTACAACATCGGTATTTAAACTTTTTCTCCCACTGGTAGAATTCGCATTCCTTACGCGCGCTACAAAATTTAAATATTCTGGTATTGACAATTAGGGGAATGAAGGCTTATAGGAAAATAACTTAAAATTAAATTTAACTGATTATTTAAAATAAATATAAATCCCTAGAAATTAATTGTATGCAGAATAACTGCATGAAAAGTGGCCTATGGCAAATGATTTGCAAATGTGGTCTAAAATCTAAGAAGGCTTTAATTGTCTCAGTTGCATGGCTTTTGGAATCTGATGATGAAGAATCGTATTTAACCAACATTTATTAGCTAATTTTAAAAATTACTTGTTTTAGGCTGTGTCTTCGTAAATTTCCATATTAAAATAGGTATATCATTAAAGAAAGTAAGAAAGCAAAATATTTAAAATTATAAGACAATATATACCAAATATGAAAAAATTTCATGAGTTGATAAGGCAGTCATGCCACTCAGGGCGTTAATATCGGATGGCTACCTGAACTGGTAAAACTAATGCTAAAAAATTAATAATTATATAGCTATGCCAAGGATTTCAATATATCAAAATGGGTATTTGCATGTTCTTATGGATGATGATAAAAAAGTGGGTTAATAAAGGGTGCTGAAAATATGGTAGATAGTTTCAGAATCAGGCATCAATATGTTTGAAAAACATGTCTAATCAAGTGAATTTAATCTGTATATAGTGTGTCTAATCAAGAAAGTAGCCTTAAGTCTTAAGAAAAGACAATGGGAGTACACACATACACAAACAAAGAGATTGAAGAATATCTAAAGGAAGAGGGAATCGAACATCAAACCTCCGTAGCATATTCACCGCAACAGAATAGTAGAGCAGACAGATAAAGTCGATAATTTAGTGGAAATGACAAGATGCGTACTACTCGATTCAGGACTCAAAAGAGAATTTACGGGGGGAGCCGTAATGACAGCCATCTACCGACAAAACAGGCTATGATTAAGGGCAATTGGAAAAACATCGTACGAGCTCTGGAGTAATAAAAAACCGAACTTAAACCATATCAGAGTTTTCGGCAGCATAGCTTATTGCCTAGTTCCGAGGCAGAAAAGAAGTAAACTAGATGAAAGAGCAGAAAAAGGAATTCTCGATGGATACAGTGACCGTACTAAACGATATAGAATTTACATGCCACATACAAACAACGTTGTGATCAGAAGAAGTGAAATATTTGATGAAAGCAAAAAAGAAGAAATACCTCGTCAATTAAACGATCAGACTGAGGAAACAGAATGGCCTCTTAAAGAAAATAAATCGAAGAATCATATCCAGATGCTACAACTGAGGAAGGAATTGAAACAGAAAAAACTTCCCTATTACCGAGAAGATTCCAGAGAACGATTAAGGGAATTCCACCAAACAGATACTCATACACGGCTAAGAACGAAGAAATCAAAGTTCCTAAAGACTGGCAAGAACTGCAAACTTTTCCAACCAAATAAAAGGAACTGTGGTTTAAATCCACGAAAGAAGAAATGGAAACACTGAAGAGAAACAAAACGTAGGAGCTAGTCGATCTTCCAAAACTAAAGAAAGCAATTGGAAATAAACGGACATTCTAAACAAAATCCGACGCTTCAGGAAATGTTACCAGATATAAACCTCGTTTAGTAGCTAAAGGATATTGCCAAATTTGGGCATGACTACAATGAAACATTTGCACCAGTCGTAAAATATGTCACAAGAACTACCATGGTAATAGCAACTCAAAAGAACATGCACATAAACCACTTCGACATAAAAATAGCTTTCCGCTTTTCTATATGGAGAGCTGAAAGAAGAAATATCTATGAGGCAACCAGAAGGTTGCATGTCTGCTTCAGAAGGAAACAAAATCTTTAAATTAAACAAAAGATCTACGGACTAAAGCCGGCAGCTAGAAACTGGAATGGCAAAATAGCTGAAATCCTGTGCCAACGAGGATATGTTTAAAGAAAGGCCGATCAATATTCCTTTACATTAAACTAGAAAAATGCAAGAACTCATATAATCGTATATGGTGATGACATTTGTCGTGAGTGACAAGCGTGAATCAGTTCGAGAAATTGAAAGAATTCTCAAAATATATTTCGACATTCGAAATCTTAGAAGTATCTACATATTTAGGAATCGAAATTGGAAGAGAAAAAGATGGAAGTTTAAAACTTCATTAAGATTAACAGGATTAGGTGAACGTATAATCGAAAAATTCGACTGAGAGTCAGCAAAGAAACTAAGCTATACACCCATGACTGCTAATTTTTTGAAGAACGAAAACAAACAAGATGATATTTTTCTCGATAATCAGAAATACAGTGCAGCAGTGGGAACACTTTTATATTTAGCAACAGTATCAAGATACGATATAGCAAATTCTGTTGGAATACTTAGCAGAGAGGTAGAAAACTCATCAACATCGGACTGGGACGGTAAAATTAAAATCATACGATATCTGAGAGCTGCAATTAATTACAAATTACATCTAAAATCTAATGGTGCACCAGACATCAAAGCTTACAGAGAAGCTGATTGGGTAGGAGATACTATAAGGCATTTCTCCAGCCTTCTTCGCATGCCTTCGTGGTGTAATGGTCAAGCATACTCGGCGCGTATTCGAGAGGTCCTTAGTTCAAGTCCCGGTGACCGCATTGCTCATTTTTCGCGATTTCTGCTTTCAAAAAATACCTGATGACTCTACAACTGGCGCCCAAACTAAAAAAGGTGGTGGATGATCATTCTCCTACACTAGGATTTGGCGACTGGTGCCCCTAATCACCAGTCGCCCTTTAAAAGGCGGAGTATATAAGGTATTTCTCCCAACTTTTTCGCATGCCTTCGTGGTGTAATGGTCAAGCACACTTGGCGCCTATTCGAGAAGTCCGTGGTTCGAGTCCCGCCGACGGCACTGCTCATTTTTTTAGGATTTCTGCTTTCAGAAAAATACCTAATTTCTCTACAATACCTCTGACATAAAATCCCCATCTGGATATACACTCACGTTTGTGAAAATTGCAACACCATGAAGGACTTACACGAGTGAGCTGAAATTTTCAGGAAATGCAAAGTAGCGCATGATATGCAAATGATTAGAATTGCAAATCCGTAGCGCATGCGTATGCTGAGCAGCGCCCTCTGAACGGCTGATGGATCCGAATAAATAGACGGCTGTAGCGAGGCGTGTATGGTTATCGGTGGTTATCTGCTAGTGGTAAACGTTAACTCAATCTGTACTTATGCCTCGTCGACGAAAGAGAGCGAGATTTGAACAACTTACAGAGTTTGAACGAGGGAGAATCATCGGCCTTCGTGAAGCTGGATTGTCGTATCGTGCAGTAGCCTCTCGTGTGCAGCGTAACAGCAGCACAGTGATGCGCGTTTGGAAGCAGTGGACGGACGAGTGTCGGACAACTCGGAAATCCGGGAGTGGACCCCGAAATGTGACGTCAGCTCGCGATGATAGACACCTGGTCCGCATGGCGCGGACGGACCGTACAGCTTCCTCTAGACAATTGGCAGCACTGTGGTCAATAGCTACAGGTGTTTCATTGTGTGCTTCATCAATTCGTAGACGTCTGCTGCAGTGTGGACTGCGCGCACGGACTCCTTTATACAGGATCCCCCTAACGCACGACCATCGCCGCCTGCGGCTACAATGGGCCAATCAGCATAGAGACTGGCGTGCTGATTGGCAGCATGTCGTGTTTTCTGACGAATCCCGCTTTAATTTGTGGTACCATGATGGCCGCATTCGTGTCAGACGCTATGCCGGTGAACGCCACCTTCCGGAGTGCATTATCGAACGCCACAGTGGACGAACACCCGGAGTTATGGTCTGGGGCGCCATAGCATATCATAGACGATCTCAATTGCTACGAATTGTGGGCAATCTGAACAGCAACCGGTATATCCGTGAAGTTCTACAGCCCGAAGCTGTTCCCTTCCTTCAAAGCTTGCCAGGCGCTGTATTTCAACAGGACAATGCCCGCCCTCATACTGCTCGGATTGTTAAATCCTTCTTTGCAGCGCAGCAGGTACAGCTTCTTCCTTGGCCTGCGTGTTCCCCGGATAGGTCGCCAATTGAACATGTGTGGGATGTCATTGGTCGGCGTCTTGCTCGTGATCCTCGTCCTGTTGCGTCTGCAGACGAACTTTGGGTACGCGTACAAACGATATGGAATGCTCTTCCTCAGTCAGACATTCAAACTTTGTTTGACTCCATGCCACGTCGTGTAGCAGCACTTATTGCGGCGCGTGGTGGCCACACAAAATACTGATTCTGATCTCTTGTTCTTGTTTGTTTGCTTTGAACATTTAATCATTTATTTGTACCACTACCACTCAACTGTGTATTAAATTGCATTCAATTATGACGATTCCTTCTTGGTGTTGCAATTTTCACAAACGTGAGTGTATATTTCAAATAGAAAACAGTACAGTATCGTGGATAAGCAAGAAACAAAATTGTGTCGCCTTCTCCTCGACAGAAGCCGAACACATTGCTTTAGCTTTAACTTTTCATTAGCTACAATGGATGAGACAACTCATGGGAAGCTAACGTCGTGTTCGATGACAACATATCCTACATAAATCTTTCCACAAAAGAAAAAGGAAGTAGTTATACCAAACACATCGATGTAAAAATATCACTACGTCTGTGATCTACAGAAACAAGGAATTGTTAAATTACAACACAGAAACAACAAAATGATGTATGCAGACATATTCATGAAACCCTTGCCCAGACAACAGCTGGAATTTTTGTTAAAAGGAATTGGTCTTATTCCGGATGGAACAGCTCATCATGTGGGAGACTGTACAGCAATCACCACTGAAAACGAAAGCTGTACCTCCGTCGTTACTTTGCCCCTCATCCCTGCTGACTGGAACTGGAATTAATGCCCCCCCCCATAAAAAAGGAGGAACTTCTCGCCTTGTATGATTCATTCTTACGCGTTCTGCCATGGAGAGCTGTTAACGCTTGTACCATTGCTAGATTTTTTTTTCTCCTCATACCTGATAAATATTGTTTTTGTATACTAATAATAATAATTGCGCTTCTTACACTAACAAACCCTTTAGGGCGGGCATTAAAAATCTAGAAACATTCAGATTTTGTTCTCCCTCTTTCTGAGCTGCCCCAAGAAAATCTTTTGCATAAGGGCCCAAGAGTTCTAGTTACGCTACTGGTAGGAGGGTATAAATTATTACTCGTACAGTGGGGTACGAGAAGAGATCCAACGAACAATTTCGTAGATCTTTAGCAGAAGAAAGGCCAAGCTTTCCCAGCGTAAATGTTTTGAAAATAGAAAGAATTTTTTTTCCACGAACAGCAATCGCCAAGACAAATCTCAAAAGAGGAAACAGGTGGAAGATGAGAAGAATTTAAACTAATAAGGATACTGAAATACAGATCGGTACAGTCTTCCCGGATCTTGTCTTATGGTAGAGCTTTCTCCGCAGAAACCTTACATATGAAATCTTCGATTATGAGGAGGATTTATGAAAATGCTATTTTACCAATAAAATAGTATTGGGGCCTGGGGTTCCAGGGCAGGGAAGCTGCAGCGCCTGAGGATGAAACTTGATTCAATACAACAGAGCTGGGGCCTGTTGTTTACACGGTGTTTCAAAACAGTTCCTTAAGACAAGCTTTTTGTTTTGGATGAAACTTGATTCAATACAACAGAGCTGGGGCCTGTTGTTTACACGGTGTTTCAGAACAGTTCATTAAGACAAGCTTTTTGTTTTGGATGAAACTTGATCCAATACAACAGAGCTGGGGCCTGTTGTTTACACAGTGTTTCAGAACAGTTCCTTCAGACAAGCTTTTTGTTTTATCTCGTATTTTCCCTCTGTCTATATTTTAGAAGTTTTATTTAGATAAATTTCTTGTAGAAACCCTTAGAAATGAGTTTATTTTATATAATGAGATCCTAGTTATTAAACATATATTTGAGAAAATTTCAAAGTTTTATTATCATCCAGTTGAAAATTTTACATTTTATTTCGATAAAAAAACTCCTTACTGTTGGTGTTATTGACATATATACTGACGGTTCTGGAATTGATGGGAAGTATGGTGCGGCCTTCTGTGTTTTTTATTATGAAGTCGAAATTGATAGTAGAAGTTTTAAACTTAATATGTATAATTCCGTTCTTCAATCGGAATGTTGAGCTTTACTTCAGACCTTGAAACTGATTAAAGAAAAATTAAAGTGCAGAACCAAAATAGATATTTTTTCTGATTGTTTATCACTCCTTATGTTACTGGTTGCTCCTATTACAGAAAATTATCTGGTTTTAAATATTAAAGGTATTTTGAAATCCCCGCAGAAAGATTTTTGTATTAGAATTCACTGGTTCAAATCATATGTAGGTTGGCTTGGTAATGAACGGGCGAATAACCTAGCTAAAGATAGCTTTAGGTGAGAATGTTCGATTTTTTTAAACTTCGGGTTCAAAACGTTTTGCAATTAGATCCATGAAACCTTACTATACTGATCAATGGAGAGAGTGGTGGGAACGGTCTGACCAAAATCAAGGTTTAATTCGAAATATTAAAATTTCCTTGAAAATGAATACATACAACGATATTGACTTAAATCAATTTATTACTGGACACGGCCGTTTCCCCGCTCACCTTAAAAGATTTGGTATTCAGGGAAATCCTTTGTGCAATCATTGTAAAGTTTATGGCGACTCAGAATATTATTTGTAGGAGAGTAAATTGTTTGAATCAATACATCCTGCGGATTTAAAGCTTAATGCAGATATGGTGGATCTTGTGAAACTTAAGGGGACTGCCAGAGTATTTATGAATTATTTAAATTGTAATAGAAATATCTGTGAGATCTGAGACTGTTCTGATCTCTTGTTTTTATTTAAAGTTGTGTGATTGATCTTATATTCGTATAATATGTAATTTCGAAAATTGTAGATAAAACAGGAATATGTTTTGGATGTTTTTTGAATGTGTTTTGTTATAAAATAAGGTTTGTAAACAAGTTATTTTGGTTGAATATTTTGTATGTTTTATTTTAATTGAAATTGTATTATTTCGGTTTTAAGATTTTAGACTTTTTAATGTAATTTTGATTTTAAAACTGTTTTTAACAGGCAGTTTACCAGACGAAAATTTGAATTTGATAGTTTGTACTGCTCCTGCTCGCCAATTTGTCTTGTTTGTATTATTGTTCTGTATGTTCATGTTGTGTTTTTGTATGATTCTTATTTTTTTAACAAGCTTGGTATGACACGGGCGACCTATATTGGTCATAAGGTCTTCACTGACAAGGCGAACCGGGTCGTCCTCCAATCCAATCCAATACAGTCCCCAAATGGAGAAAATCCCTCTCGGATTCACTTAGATACAGTTACAATAAGAAACTTTGCCCTGCCAGTCACTCAAATTCTGTTAAACAACGTACCGGCGGATGCATTACTGGATAAAGGGCGCAAAGTAGTAGTTTCTTGGCAGAAAAGTTTTTTGCAAGAATTTTAAACGGTACAGAATGTTTGATGCTGAAGGAATGACGGTTATTTCCGACCAAGAAAAAAAAGTGAATGTATCGAAAAAGTCACATTGAACGATGAAAAATGAGAACCATAAAGTAGTTTCCTTTATTGTTAAAAATCTTCAGTATTATATAATTTGGGGAATGGAGTTTTTAAAAGCAGTGGGGGGGGGCGAAAATTGATTTTCAGGAAACCACGGTACAGCTGGATATGAATAAGTCGGAAGAAAAACAGTCGCAGCCTCCGGCCTTACACTAGCAACAGTTAATGAAAAGCTAAACACTAGCACATGAAAAATGGAACAGTTGGCAAGTGACATTTCAGTTTTATTTGATGATGAACCAGGGTTAACTGAAATCGTAAATCACAACATCGACAGAAAAAATAGTCTCCTCGGCGAGCAAAGCCCTACCGCTAAAGTAAAATTTATAAGGTATTTTCTCCCTCCTTCCAGCATGCCTCCGTGGAGTTACGGTAACACACTTGGTGCGTATTCAAGAGGTCCAGGTTCGAGTTCCAACGAGGGCATTGCAGATTTTTCACATCTCTTGCTTAAAAAAATTCTTCATGATTCTACAGTTAATCATCAGGTTGACGACAGAAGAACTAAAAGGTGGTAGACGATAATTTGTCACCACCAGGATTTCACTATTGGGTTCCCTAATCGTCTGGTGCCCTTTAAAAGGGGGGAGCATATTAGGTATTTTCTCCCTCCTTCCAGCAGATCATCGTGGTGTAACGGTAATACACTCGGGGCGCCATATTCGATAGGTCCAGGCTACTGTACATATTTCACGTCTTCCGCAGTCAAATCCCTAAGCACATCGAAAAAATGTTAAAATATAAAATACGTATTTCCATAAGTAAACCTTACGCCAGTCCGGTAATACTTTGCTGAAAGAAAAATAATCTACCACCGATCGACCATAAAGAATGGCGTTTTGTAATTAATTCTCGAAAATTAAATAGTATAACTAAATACCCTATCTATCCATTGCCAATAATCGAGAAAATTACCCGAAATATAAAATCTATAAACATACATGACGGCGCTAGATCTCATCTCCGGATACATTCACATACGTGTAAAACTAGAAGATTTGCCAAAAATCACATTTATTACCAAGTCAGGTGTTTATGCCTTCCTTAGAATGCCGTTTGGCTTATGCAGAGCACCCACCATGTTTCAGAGAGCGATGAATATAATTCTAAGACCTGTCCTCGGTAAAAGCACATTTATTTATTTAGACGATATTATTGTTACCAACAAAACAATAGATGAACATATTCGAGATTTACACGAAGAATTTTCGCTTCTAAAAGAAGCAGGGTTAGAAATAAATGCGTCCAAATGCAAATTTTCGGCTAAAGAACTTCGTTACTTAGGCTATAAGATTTCTGAAAAGGGACAGAGACGGAAGTTACAGAAATAACTGCAATAAAAAATTACCCTCCAACTAACACAGGAACGAAGTTGGCTTCATTTTGGGTTTCTGTTCCTATTATAGGTTAGGTTAGGTTATTCAATTATGGCAAAGCACACGAGGGCTATCTGCCTAAGGGGAGGAATGCCTTCGTGGAGGACTTTCTAAGGGAAACTGGCTCGTATACACGTTACACATGGGGAAAACCACAAAAACACCCATGCAGCCAGCCCGTTCGCGGGATTCGAACCTCGGACCGAGCTACCAGTGTTCAGCGTCTTTACCGCTCGGCCGCTGGTGGGCGTTCCTATTATAGGACTTTTGTCAAAGATTTTTCCCGTATAGCCGAACTACTTTTGAACTTAAAAGGAAAGCTAGCTCAACCTTGTCGGCTGAAGCAAACACAACATCCGAAAGAGTTAAAGCTACTTTAATATAAGCACGAGTATTAAAAATTACCGGACGCCAACGGAAAGCTAGAAATCTCTGCAGATGCATCGGATTTTCCGGTAGGAGCTGTGCACATGCAATGCGCCCAACTAGTTACATATGTTAGTAAGTTACTTAATCCACACAGAGGAAATATACCGCTACAGAAAGAGAAATGTTAGCAGTTATTTTGATAGTTCAGAAATTTCGAGTTTGTTTTGGGAAATCACCAAGAAATATTTACACCGATCATGCTACTGTGGCCTGTTTGCATTCCGGGAAGAAATTATCACCAAACTCATAAGATGGACCTTTAAACTACAAGAATATTACTTAATAATTCATACTTCCGGGAAAGAAAATGTGGTTCCGGATGCTCTTTCGAGAATAAAATTAGATGACGAAGAGAATGAACTTAAATGTACTATGTTAACTTAACAACTTTTAGATTCTCGCGAGACAATTACTGATGAATTAAAAATAAACCTGGAGTTTAAAAATATTTATGCATATTTGAAAGAGCCTAATCATTCTGAACACAAACATATTACAAACAGAGTTTCAAATTATGATATCATTGATAATCTTTTGTTTTACTTCAAAGTAAAAATGAATTATAACGAATTAAGATCGGTTGTCCCAGCGAGCTTAAAACTAAGTGTTTTGCAAGAATTACATGATGCGCCAATTTCAGACCATTTCGCGATAAGAAAGACAGTTAAAAAATTCGCGAAGCTGTTTATTTTCCACAGCTACAAAAATTTGTTACTGAACATGTTAATTCCTGCAAAATCTGCTAGTTAACGATATTAATTATAGCCCTGCCGACTAATTATACAGCTTAAAAGCTACTTTCTCTAATGTATTAATAGAAACGGATCTACTAGGTTCTTAAGCAGGAACCACGCAGCAAGAAGAATAAAATGTCGGATTTTGTATCCAAAAGCGTTTTAATGCAATGCTATTTCTAAATCTGCACATGGCTTAATTCATTTCTCCGACACATAAAAGGCCTACTAATAAGCCGATGACACATAAAGCCGATGACAGCAGAAGACTGGTAGTTCCACCGAAGTTCGAAAGCCAGCGAATGAATTGGCTGCACAAGTAACATAAATATCAGCCAATTTCTCTTAAAAGTGTTCTTAAAGAGCAGTATCGCCCCGGTGTCGAAGACACCTTAGTGCAAAGTTATAGTTATACTCCTCTCTCAACAATGAAATAAAATCTGAAAAATGAAAATTGAATTTATTTCATGAAATGTTTATTTATCTAGTATATAAATATGAGATATACAATATATATATATATATATAGCATCTCGATAATAAGAGTAATAAAATAAAAATAAAAAAAGAAATTATCACAAAAATGTAATGCAATAATATATTTTGAATTTCGCTGCATATGATGTTATATAGTTTGTTCAATTTTTAACTTCAATGTAATTGGTTACATAATTTATCTCCTACTTTTAGACACCATGAAATTCTTGTTTAAATCATTTATATGTAAATAATGCATAATGTTATGTTCTATTTAGTATATCATTGATAAGACGTTATTTAGGCTGTGTTGATCGCAAGTAATCTTTTATTAATTTTACTTTAAAAAAATTTCCCCATTAGATGAAGATACAAGTAACGTTAAATAAATATTTCATTCATAACAGCATTTAGAAATGTATCAGCTAATTTTTTCCCATATAAATATCTTATAGTAACTTTGTGCAAAATTTAAGACCAAATTCATAAGAAGTCGAGATCTGAAGAAAACAACTTAATCACTGTTTAGTCCTCTGCGTCCACTTAATCTGATTCTACATATTTCTTGAAACATTCATAGAGTTTCTATGACTTGATTGAATTCACAGAGTTTCTATGAATTTCTATGAATCGAAAAAAGCTAATCTTCAAACACTCATTCATTTCATCTTCACAGTTTCCTGAATTTCTGAAGTAAGTTTTCAAAAGTGAGTCTTCATTTGAGAGAGCTGATAGTTGTTTATTTAATTGAACATGGCAAAGCATATGAGGATCATATATCTGCCATATGAGATCATACCCCTGCCTAAAGGAAGAGACGGAAGACCTCAGAACAAAAATTTTAGTTCGTAAGAACAGATACAATGTTGTTTGAACTAAACTTCATGACAGTTGCACTGTAGGAAGAATATTTTCTTATTCCTCTCTGTTCACGCAATGAGTTCATAATATCAGATATCAACTGCAAATTTAAATTTAAAATATATTTCAAAATACTTTCCGTAGTCGAATAATAATTTCATGAAAGCAAGTTTAAAAGTATTGGTAACATAGTTATTAGTTAGTAGCTTTAGATTAGCAGTAAAATTTAAGTCCTAAAATTTTGTTCACGCAGTGTGTATCATTTTGCATAAAACAAATTATCTTTTATTTCGAAGTATCTAGATTATAAGAATTTTTAGAGTCGCTTGGGTTCATATGTACAGCTTTACAGCATTTGAATAAATCTTACTCTATTCTTTTAATTTACTTGTAAAGTCATTATTCCGCCGCTCAGCTGTAAAGATCTTTCAAGCGCGTTTGATAGTGTGATTTTTTAAAGAGTGGAAAAATTAGGATGAATTTAAAGATTTTCTTAAGCATCGTTTGGAGCAGAGGTCGGCGAACTTTGTTTTCAAAAAGGCCAGATTGTAAAAATTTTAGGCTTGGAGAACCAAGTAGCAAACATGAAGCTATGAATGAGTAATTTTCTCATAGAGAAAAAAAAAATTTTTATTATGAAATCAATACGTTTACATAATACACTCACGTTTGTGAAAATTGTAACACCAAGAAGGAATCGTCATAATTGAATGCAATTTAATACACAGTTGAGTGGTAGTGGTACAAATAAATGATTAAATGTTCAAAGCAAACAAACAAGAACAAGAGATCAGAATCAGTATTTTGTGTGGCCACCACGCGCCGCAATAAGTGCTGCTACACGACGTGGCATGGAGTCAAACAAAGTTTGAATGTCTGACTGAGGAAGAGCATTCCATATCGTTTGTACGCGTACCCAAAGTTCGTCTGCAGACGCAACAGGACGAGGATCACGAGCAAGACGCCGACCAATGACATCCCACACATGTTCAATTGGCGACCTATCCGGGGAACACGCAGGCCAAGGAAGAAGCTGTACCTGCTGCGCTGCAAAGAAGGATTTAACAATCCGAGCAGTATGAGGGCGGGCATTGTCCTGTTGAAATACAGCGCCTGGCAAGCTTTGAAGGAAGGGAACAGCTTCGGGCTGTAGAACTTCACGGATATACCGGTTGCTGTTCAGATTGCCCACAATTCGTAGCAATTGAGATCGTCTATGATATGCTATGGCGCCCCAGACCATAACTCCGGGTGTTCGTCCACTGTGGCGTTCGATAATGCACTCCGGAAGGTGGCGTTCACCGGCATAGCGTCTGACACGAATGCGGCCATCATGGTACCACAAATTAAAGCGGGATTCGTCAGAAAACACGACATGCTGCCAATCAGCACGCCAGTCTCTATGCTGATTGGCCCATTGTAGCCGCAGGCGGCGATGGTCGTGCGTTAGGGGGATCCTGTATAAAGGAGTCCGTGCGCGCAGTCCACACTGCAGCAGACGTCTACGAATTGATGAAGCACACAATGAAACACCTGTAGCTATTGACCACAGTGCTGCCAATTGTCTAGAGGAAGCTGTACGGTCCGTCCGCGCCATGCGGACCAGGTGTCTATCATCGCGAGCTGACGTCACATTTCGGGGTCCACTCCCGGATTTCCGAGTTGTCCGACACTCGTCCGTCCACTGCTTCCAAACGCGCATCACTGTGCTGCTGTTACGCTGCACACGAGAGGCTACTGCACGATACGACAATCCAGCTTCACGAAGGCCGATGATTCTCCCTCGTTCAAACTCTGTAAGTTGTTCAAATCTCGCTCTCTTTCGTCGACGAGGCATAAGTACAGATTGAGTTAACGTTTACCACTAGCAGATAACCACCGATAACCATACACGCCTCGCTACAGCCGTCTATTTATTCGGATTCATCAGCCGTTCAGAGGGCGCTGCTCAGCATACGCATGCGCTACGGATTTGCAATTCTAATCATTTGCATATCATGCGCTACTTTGCATTTCCTGAAAATTTCAGCTCACTCGCGTAAGTCCTTCATGGTGTTGCAATTTTCACAATCGTGAGTGTATTTATACGTATTTTACTAACACTTACAAAGAAAAAAACAACACATAAAAGTTTTACATTCACGTATTAACAGACGCTATTATTAAATAGATTAAAATTTCTAATGCAAAGAGTGTAATTGTTTTTGAGATAATACTTCTTTACACTGGAGTTCGAAATTAGTACTTCCTACCATTAAAGGTGCTTGCTGTCTGAATTGTGATTTTACACACTTCATTTCCGAAAATGTCTTCTCGCATTGGTAAGTATTCCGAAATACGGATATCGATCCCCGTGCATATGGTTTTAATTGAGCGTATTTACCTTCCGAAGGATATTTATAAAACTGAGTTAGATCGTTTTCTTTCAACACCGTTTTTAACATATCATCATTTTTGTAAACCTATCACTTCCAGCTGAAGGTCTGATGGAAGCTCCTCAATAGAGTCAAATGGATTTTGAAACATTTAAATATCTTTTGCACATGCATAAAGATCCTCAAAACGTTGTTGTAACTACAGTGTAAGTTCAGAAAATATAGCATGCGCGAATTTTTATCGGAATGGGAATTTCGCTGATGTCTGAAATATTTTACAGCGCGGAAAATGGTCAGATTTGTTTAATGTTATTGCACGTCAAACAATGCAAATTTTCGGCGATATGCTTTTATGATAGAATACATTTCACACATGAATACTGTTTACCGCTGTAATTTTAAACTAAATTCGTTGAGATATCCCACCTCTGGCAAATGTTAATTTGCGTAGCTATTCGATGTTCGATAATAAAGATGGTGGTCAATTTTTTTTTTCATTTAAAAAAATATCTTTGACTTCTCTCAGTTCGAAGAATTTCAGCAAAACTTTCCCATTGCTGAGCCATCGAACAGCTGTGTAGTAAAAAGCTAGCCAGGGTATTCAGCTTCGAACTCTAATAAAAATTCGCAAAACTGGTGATTTATGAGAGCGAATGAAGTTTACTGTTGATACAACTGGTTCAATAACACATAATAGACTGCATTGTTCCCACAAAGAGCTTGCTGGTGAACAACACAATAAATTATCAGATGTTTTAAACATTTAGCATCTTCACAACCTTTAAAAATTCGTCGAACTAATCCTTTCTTCGTTCCCCACATATTTTTTCCACCATCAGTAGTGACACATTTTTGACTGATTGCATTGTAAATTGTATTGTGTTAGTGTTTTTTCGACATCCTTGAATATATCTTCACTTGTAAAGGGTGTCCAAAATTTAACGCAAGATTTGAATTTGCCACTATTTGTGCAGTAAAGTGTTGGCAACCATATTAAAAAAAACCATTTGACAGCTGATAGTTTAGGATTAGTAGAAATGAAGCGTTACAGGACAGAACAACACGTTTCCATCGTTGAATAATATTTAAAAAAAATTGAAAGTCTGGCGGCCACAGACGAGCGGCTGAAACCCGGGAACTGAAGAAATTCAACTAATCACAATAATCCACCGCCGGAGACCGTTTTTGGTGACAAATTTTTAATGCCAACAATTAAAGGGTTTGTTTTTGGCTCATTTTCCGCTGGTACGGAACTTTTCGTACATTTACTGATTGTATCTTTTTCGTTTAGATTTGTAATGATTTTTTAACTTCCACCTTTATTGAAAGGCAACAGAGTGAATATGTAAAATTCGGAGGATTCTCATGTGAACTGTGTAATAAAATTTTAAGCTGAAAAAAAAAATGTACTAATGAATCACCGCGTCTTTTTACCGTGTTGTACCTCAAAAACCAAAAATTGTTCTCTAGTATGAATCTTCGAAAGTTCCACTTCATTCTGTAACACTGAAAATTACAGAGAGCATTTATTTTCTGATCATCAAGTAATAAATGCACATGCAAAATTCTTTCTCAACTTTTACTGTGCGGAAGATTTATTGCTTTACTTTTTTTTAATATTAGGGACCGAAATTTAGTTAACCAAAGCCCTCAAGCTTATATTTTCTTCCGAAAGTTCCTAAATACTAACAAATTATAATTTGATTTTTTTTTAACTTTTTTTAAAAGGCACTGCATTTTGATATTTGGTTTTGAAGAAATTTAACATATTGAATAAATTTGATTGTAAAAATCTCAAGTATACTGTATTTCTTAAAAGATTAATATATAATTTAAAAATTATTTATTTAGTTAATAACATTTGGAATACTCTCCCAGTTTCAACACATGAGAAATGTACATAATATGTTAGAAAAGCCTTCCAATTTTTATATTTGAAGCTTAGTGTTGTGGGGTTTTACTTATTTAATTCCAATGTTCAATCTTAAAACCCCACAAAAACTAACAAGCGAATAATCGCTTTAAGTGTGTGAACAAACACGTAAGACGCAAGAAGGGTTAACTACCCTTTATTTCTCAGAATAAATTCAATTAACTCCTAACTCGAAGTATACACAAAGCCTCCACTTGGGCTTGAACTTAAAAAATTATGAATTTAAACTAAACTAAGCTCAACTAAAGCTATCTGAATGATATAGTCGAAGCTACCAGGTTTCTAAGTAGTTGGCCCCTAAGTATTAATTAAATCAACGAAGCCATGCAATGGCCTAAAGTATGGCCGAGCGTAATATCTAGGAGAGACGCAGTCAAATGGCAAACGCGCGCTAGTCAGGGAAAATCAGACTCTCTCTCTCACGAAGTCGGCGAAACAGCTACTGAAATAGTGCTCTTACTCATTTGCATTCACTGCACTTCTGAAATTGCATTCTGGTAGGAAATTGTAAGCTGAAATTAGAATAGATAGGAAGGTTGCATAACTTAAAATAAATGTTAATAAAATTAGGATAAACATCTTCCCCACCAGAATTTAACTACTCGAAGAATAAGGTCTCAAAACGACCTTGTTTAAGAGTCTAAATTCTACAAAACTCTTTTTCATCAAAGTTTAAACTTGAAACAATAGTGCTTTCTTGAATTCATCATTAAAACTTTTCTGTTTAGGACCAACTTTACACAATTTCTAAAGCTATACTAAAACTAAGAGGAATATTTTTTCACAAATTTTTACAAATTGAGTGGGAACAAACATCTGCTTCTTTTCTTGAGCAGGCTATCAGTTTTGGTGCTTCCACGCCTCAAGAAGGAAGAAATGTCAGTGGGATTTTTCATAAATAACTTCCACTTTCGATTACTAACACTCTTTATTTAAATTATTTTTGGCCCTCAAACACTTTCATTCACACCAAACTTTAAAATCTCTCCCCCCCCCGCTCTCCAGAAATTGTTCTGCGGGGGGAAATGAGCGTCTTATTGTTGTGCTATCGCGAAGATACACTACCAACTATCCAACAGCTACGATTTGTTAGAACTTAACATGCCAGACCTCAGAAGACTCCTTAAATACAAAACTAGATCTAATGTACTAACATAGAACTTAATTTAAATTCTTAAGTGAAGTCTGGAGAGCCTAACTTTAAACACAATCAATCTATACTTTCTTTCAATTCATCTTTTAGACAAAGTACTTTTGTAGTCATGTTTGACAAAAACTTACATTTACAAGTTTTACTTTTACAATAGTTTAAAAGCTGACATTAGCATTTCTACATTCAATAGAACATTTTAACATGCAATATTTTAAAATTCATTTTACATCATTCGTTATAGTTGCTAAAAATTACAAAAAATTTACAAAGTTTTGCTACTCTTTCTTTAAGTTAACACATTTGAAGTCTTTCGACTAAACATATTCACAAATTAGTTTCTCGTAACTTGAGAATTCTCAAGAGAAAATATTTACAAAATAAATTCTCACCAACTTGAGAATCGAGAAAACCTTTTCTGTTTAACACATAATTACAACTACATTCTCGCAAACTTGCGAATTCAATTTCTTGCTTTAAACAGTATTTAGCAACTTTAAACACATGACATAAATCGAACTTTCAATACAAAATAGAAAAAAAGGAAAATTTTCACTTATCTTTTGGTTTCTATAATCCTCCATTCTTTTTTCACAGAATTCTTGCCAAGTGGGAGATCTTAAACATTGAACTCAGTCTTCTCGGGCTGCTTGTATTCACTTCCAGCCCCTCCTTTCTTTTCGTACCTCTGTCGTTGAATTGGCCTGCTTTTCTCGTCGGTTGAGGGTTCTGGTACTCTGACCTCCTCTTTTCCTTATAGTACCCGGACCTTCTCTCGGGATCTTTCAATCTTCGCTTGGTTTTCCTGGTTTCCTGAAACGGAATGGATCTTGCCTCGGCGGATCGTTTTCTTCTCGTAGATCTTGGCTCTCATATTCCTGCGGCTTCTTTCTAGGTAGTTGGCTTCAGTTCTGGCGTTGGACATTTTTTTAATATTCTCCATGGGCCTTTTCCGCTTTTCTATCGGCGCTGGCTTCTGTTGAAGGGGAACATTTGTCTGTTTCGTTCTCTTGATTCTCACAGCGCCTGAACCTTGTTACTGTTGCGTCCGCTTCGCGGTACATTGTTCAGTATTCTCCTCTTGTTTTCTTTTTGTTGTTGGGAGATCCTTGCTAGGCGACGGCGAAATCAATGTTCTTGGCGAGCTCACAGGAACCTGCAATATAAATTTTAAAACCTGAAAATTCATACGACTATAGTAAGGTTTCAGCTGGTCCACATTAGCAATTGTTTGGTGACTATTTTCCGCCTTTAGGTAAAACGTAAAAAATTTTATGTTTTCTATAATGAATGGCCCATCAAACCTGGGCTCAAATTTGGCTGCCCTATTTTCGGGTGCAAATGATAACGAGTGTTTTATCTTTAAATCTTTCTGATCTATCGTATATTCTACCTCGCGTCTCTTTCTATCATAATAGACTTTTTGTTTCGACCTGGCCGCATTAGAATTTTTGATGGCCTCATTAATAATTTTCTGGATGTCATTCAATTGAAACTCTTCCTGCCATTGTTGAACGAAAAATAGCTTATCCAGTGGCATTAAAATTTTTCTTCCTAGGAATAATTCTGCGGGGGTTCTTTGTGTAGTATCATGTTTTGCTTTTCTCAAGGCAAAGCCTAATTCATTGACACTGCTGTCCCAACGGTCATGATAATTCTTAACATATCTCCGAATAATTTTAACTATATTCTTATTTACGCGTTCAGAAATATTTGATTGCAGTCTATAAGGTACCATTTTTAAATGGCGTATGCCAAGGCCTGTACAAAGATTTTCAAATAAATTACTTACAAATTGCCTACCATTATCTGATACTATTTCTATTGAGGCCCCGTATTTTCAAATATATTTATTTAGAAACGAATCTGCTAATATTTTTACTGAAGCCCGTTAAAGGGGAATTACTTCCACCCATTTTCAAAAATGATCCACGATGGTTAAAAAGTTTCTGTTTTTATTATCTTTGTTCTAAGGTAGGGACCAAGCAAATCAATGAAAACCAATTCACTTGGGAAAGTGGTTTTTCATGCCATTTAAGCATCCAGCCAGATTGTAATTAACGTCGGTAATTAATTGACACAAGTGACATGACCTGACATACGCCATCACAACTTTGTATAACTGCGGAAAATACACCACTTTGAAGACCATTTGCAGGGTTTTCCTAACACCAGGATGGGCTCCTAATTTCGGGTCATGGAGCTACTCTAGAATATGTAAGCGTAGACTCACTGGGACTACCGGCTTCTTGCTTATCGTTGGTTATTTTCATGTAAAAGAGCAATTTATCAATAACTTCATAATGGATCGCCCTATTGCGGATAGCCGTTGAGTCTACATGTTTAAAATTTTCGAGTTCCAGATAAGCGTAAATGTCTTTACAACTCTGGGTCCGTTTTTAATTCGGCAATTACTGTTTTCTGGGATTCAATTATTTCCGCAGTTAGCATCGTACATTTAATTTTATTTCTGTCTTCCACAATCTTAATTCTTGATAGTGCATCCGCAACTACATTTTCTTTCCCCGGCGTATGTTTTATTATTAAATTAAACTCTTGCAGTTTTATTGTCCAGCGTATCAGCCGGGGCGAAAGATTTTTACTCGAGTATAAGCGGCCAACTGCCGCGTGATCTGAATACAGTTATCGGGGCACTTCCAAATTAAACACGGAATTTTTGTACCGCTAATAGGACCGCGAGGGTTTCCTGCTCACTTGGGGTATAATTTCGTTGACTTTGATTAAGCGTCTTGCTAAAAAAAGCTATTGGCTGCCCATTTTGGAAAAGAACTGCACCAACTACGTAGTCTGAAGCGTCTGCTGCAATTTTCAAATTTTCATCCCCTTCCGGGAATTTAAGAACAGGGGCTTTAATTAAGGTGTGTTTCAATTCTTCATACACCGTGTTCGCCTCCGCTGTCTATGTGAACCTCGTCTTTTTTTGCTTAAGAACGAACAAGGGTTCAACTATCTTTGCAAAATCTTTTATGAATGCTCTATAATAGGAACACATCCCCAAAAAAGATGATAATTTCTTGGCCGTATTTAGCGGTGGGTAACTTTGAATCGCTAAAATTTTAGAGTTGTCAGTTTCAATGCCAATTGTCGAGATTTTATAGCCAAGGTACCTCAATTCTTTGGCAGCAAATTTACACTTTTTTGGATTAATTTTCAGGCCCGCCTCATTCAATAATGTAAAAATTTCCTCGAAATATTTAATGTGTTCCTCTGGGGTTTCGCTTGTCACAATAATATCATCGAGATAGATGACTGCACTTTTGCCCAAGACTGGCCTTCAAACAACATCCATAACATTTTGGAATGTAGCCGGAGCTCCGCTTAAGCCAAACGGCATTCTCAAAAAGGCATACACGCCTGACTTTGTAATAAAAGCTGTCTTTTCGACATCCTCGGAATTTCCTACAATTTGAAAATAGCCTGACGCCAGGTCTAAAGTTGTCATATATTTAGTCGACCAAATTTTTGTTATAATTTCATCTATTATCGGGAGGGGATATGACGGGTATTTCGTTATGCTATTTAATTTTCAGTGATCAATTGCGAATCTCCATGCGTTCGGATCTGCGGATGGCAGTCCATTCTTCTTTCTACATAAAACTACAGGACTAGCGTAGGGGCTGGTACTTGGAGTAATTATCTTATCCTCGAGCATTTTCTTAATGTGTTGCTCGAGAACGTCTTCCTTCTCCCTGTCATACCTATAAGGTTTTGAATGAAATGGGGGCTCACTACCAGTATCTATGCTATGAGAGACAATCTGGCAGAAGCCAGCTTTGTCACCAAATAATTGAGAAAAGGTTCTTACTAATTGTTGGATTTTTTCTTTTTCTCCTTCTTCGAGGTGACTTAGATTCACTTCCGAGACTGCGGCTTTTTCTTCTTGAATTTTGTCCATCTTGACCTGTAAGGTAGAATCTTTAAAATTAATTTTTGCGCTAGTTGCGCGTTCGAAATCAACCCCCAATATGACTGCGGTTAGCAAAGTCTTTACTAAGATAAAGTTAATTTTTTGCACCTCATTCTTTATTTGAACATGCAGCCCCGCTTTTCCCAAGCAGACACACTGCTTGCCTTGGGCAGCAATCACCCACTGTCTTAAATTCTATAACGACGAAAATGCTTTTTAAAAAAATCCTGCGACAGGAAGCTGCACTGAGCCCGGTATCCAGTAGGACGGTCGTAGGGACGTCGTTTAGTAATATCTGGATTTCTGGCAAGGCCAAATTTTTTACGACTACCGTATCCAGTTTGATTTCTGAGGGATTTACCTTCTCACACGGTGACTTCCCCCTCTTTCTGGTCACCGTGACTAGTTTAAACTTTTCTTTTCAACCCCTTGGTCCAACTGCTTTCTATTTCTCCACGCCTTCGTCCGACCGGCTTTCCTCTTATCCGGCTTTGCTACCTTCCCCTCTTGCCGATAGGAATTCTGCTGACCTTGAGGTTTCGTGTGGGGGTGAAACCTTGAATACTGCCTAATATTGTTCGCACGAGCGTTTTTGTCCGTTCGCCTACTCTGAAATTTGACAGTTAGTTCGAATAAGCTTTCCAGGGTCTGCAAATTTCTGACTTCAAGAAAGTCCTGAATTCATGGAAGCAACCGCGGTAAAATTATTTCGATGATTTCCTTGTCGGGCTTTTTCCCATATAATAATTTGACAATATGAATCTTCTTTAAGATGAAATCTGTTAATTCGTCAACATTAGTTTGTTATTTACTGAATAATTCTGATTCGAGTCTTCCGCGGTCTTTTACAACTGGGAATGCTTTCAATAGGGAATTTTTTAAATTTTACCAAGTGTACGTTTCGGGTCCTGCATCCCCAACAAATTCTTGCCAATATTTTTATACCAGCTGAGGGCTTAACCTTTTAAGTTCGACGTAGCGATGATAATTCTTTGCTGCTGGTTCATAGGATATAACGTGAAGTTTAGATCCAGCTGCTCCAGGAAGGTCGTTAAGGATACTCTTCCTTCGAAAGTCGCTGTTGGCTTCATCGCCGCTCTCATCGTTTCCACGATAAATCCGAATCCCTCCATGGGGTTTGGTTGTGGGGTTAATTTAATTTAAATTCATTATTATTTAAGGTCAAGATTGAGTGGAGGCTTTGTGTAAAGATCCAAATAAGAACTGAATGTAAATATTCTGACAAATAAAGAGTTGTGAATCCAACTTAAGTCTTACGTGTTTTGTTCACACACGTAAGCGATTATTCGCTTGTTAGTGTTCCTGGGGTTCTAAGTTAGAACTTTAGAATTAAGCAAGTAAAACCCCACATTTGGTGGCCGAAAGTGTTCTTAACGAATCATGCCGGTAGGTAGTGAAGATTTCTCGTTGACCCCTTCCACTTTTCAGTTCCCTCAGGCACAATCAATCCCCATGGAGGGATTCGGATTTATCGTGGAAACGATGAGAGCGGCAATGAAGCCAACAGCAACTTTTGACGGAAGAGGGTCCGTAATGACCTTCCTGGAACAACTGAAGTTACACTTAACGTAATATCCTGTGAATCAGCCGCAAAGAATTATCATCGCTGCGTCGAAGCCCTCAACTAGTACAAAAATATAGGCAAGAATTTGTTGGGGTTACAGGATCCGAAACGTGCACTTGGGAAAATTTAAAAAATTCCCTATTGAAAGCATTCCCAGTTGTAAAAGACCGCACAAGACTCGAAACAGAATTATTCAGTAAATAGCAAACTAACGTTGAAGAATTAACAGATTTCATCTTAAGGAAAATTCATATTGTCAAATTATTATATGGGAAAAGGCCCGACAATGAAATCGTCGAAATAATTTTACCGCGGTTGCTTCCGTCAACTCAGGACTTTCTTGAAGTTAGAAATCAGCAAACGCTGGAAAGCTTATTCGAATTAGCTGTCAAATTGCAGAGTAGGCGAACGGCCGAAAACGCACGTGCCAAGAATTTTAAGCAGTATTCAAGGTTTCAGAATCAGACAAAACTTCAAGGTCAGCAGAACTCATATCGGCAAGAGGTTAAGGTAGCAAAGCCGGACAAAAGGAAAGCCGGTCAGACAAAAGCGTGCGGAAATAAAAAGCAGTTGGATCAAGGGGGCGAAATAAAGAATTTAAACTAGTCACGGTGAAATGAAGGAGTATGAAGGCACCGTGTGAGAAGGTAAATCCCGCAGAAATCAAGCTAAATGCGGTAATCGTATAAAATTTTTCCCTGCCAAAAATCCAAATACTGCTAAACGACATCTCTACGACCGCCTTGCATCTTCTTGTCGCAGGATTTTTTTAAAAAGCATTTTCGTCGTTACAGACTGTTTAAGACAACGGGACAACGCGTGATTGCTGCCCGAGGCAAACAGTGTGTTAGATTGGGAAAAGTGGGGCTGCATGTACAAATAAAAAACATGAGAGGCAAAAAATTCATTTTCTTGTTGTAAAGAACTTGTTAACCGCAGTCATATTGGGAGTTGATTTCTTACTCGCAACTAGCGTAAAAATTAATTTCAAAGATTCTACCTTGCAGGTCAAGATGTATAAAAGGGAAGTTGAACAAGCCGCCATGCCGGAACTTGAGCTGAATCACCTCGAAGAAGGATAAAAAGAAAAAATTCAACAATTGGTAAGAAAGTTTTCCCTGTTATTCGACGAGAAGCCTGGCTTCTGCGAGATTGTGTCTAACGTGATTGATACTTTTAATGAGCCCCCAGTTCGGTCCAAACCGTAGCGTTACCATCAGGTGAAGGAAGACATTCTCGAGCAACACATTAAGAAAGTGCTCGAGAACAAGATAATTACGCCAAGTACTAGCCCCTATGCCAGTCCTGTAGTTTTATGTAGAAAGAAGAATGGACTGCCATCCAGAGATCCGAACGCGTGGAGATTCGCAGTTGACTACAGAAATTTAAATAGCATAACGAAATACGTCACATATCCCCTCCCGATAATAGATGAATATATAAGAAAAATTCGGTCAGCTAAATATATGACAACCTTAGACCTGACGTCGGGCTATTTTCAAATTGCAGTAAAATCCAAGGATGTCGAAAAGACAGCTTTTATTACAAAGTCAGGCGTGTATGCCTTTTTGAGAATGCCGTTTGGCTTAAGCGGAGCTCCAGCTACATTCCAAAATGTTATGGATATTATTTGAAGGCCAGTCTTGGGCAAGAGTACAGTCATCTTTCTCGATGATATTATTGTGACAAGCGAAACCTCAGAGGAAAACATTAAATATTTAGAGGAAGTTTTTATATTATTAAATGAGGCGGGCCTGAAAATTAATCCAAAAAAGTGTAAATTTGCTGCCAAGGAATTGAGGTATCTTGGTTATAAACTCTCGAAAAACGGCATTGAAACTGACAACTCTAAAATTTAAGCGATTAAAAGTTATCCACCGCCAAATACGGCTAAGAACCTTTCATATTTTCTGGAGATGTGTTCCTATTATAGAGTATTCATAAAAGATTTTGCAAAGATAGTTGAACCCTTGTTCGTTCTTAAGAGAAAAAAGACGAGGTTCACATGGGCAGCGGAGGCGAACACGGCGTATGAAGAATTGAAACACGCCTTAATTAACGCCCCTGTTCTTAAATTCCCGGAAGGGGTTAAAAATTTTAAGAATTAATTATTTATTAAGAATTTAATTATTTATAAGGACATAAGCAGTAGATAATAGATGAAATTATAAGAAAAATTCGGTCGACTAAATATATGACAACTTTAGACATGACGTCAGGCTATTTTCAAATTGCAGGAAATTCCGAGGATGTCGAAAAAAACAGCTTTTATGTTGTGAAGTGAAACCCCATATCTTTAATAATGTTTTTTCAGAAAAGACAATGTGCAATGCTTTTACAAACATCACAAGTGTGTAAAGGATGCATGCACGTAACAAATAGATTTTTAGTAAAAATATCAGTAGCATAACATGAAGAATGGTACAGTGTGAAAAATCTTCTTTATATATATATATATAAAGAGGCCTATGAGTGATAAGACTGCTGAATACTGATAGGTTTAAATCGAAGCATGTGCTTTTTGACACATTTTACTGAGTTTATCTAGGCTGATGATCCCCATAAAATATTAAATGAAGAACGAAGTATTTGTGTCATAACTATGTAATACTACACCTGGTCTGCAAAACAAAATTACCGTGGCTCTAGAGACCATCATGCCAGTGAAATTGTTCTGTGTCTTGCAGGTAGCACAAAAGCAGCTCGACTAGAGTACTCTATCAAGTAGTATGGAGATAGGTATCATATAACCATATATGCACATATCAAAACATTTGTAGGTACATATTGTAAAGTTATAGACTTCCAATACTATTAGAATTTATACTTTTAAACTTAAATCGACTTCCAAAGTACTTTACTTTGATACACTCTGTGGTCTGAAAAAAATTAATATTGCTGACATTCAAGACAAGATAAAAGTATGTTATATTTAACTAACAGAAAGATATAAAATTAATGTAAGGTAAAAATAGCAGCTTAGTATAAAATCTTGTGTCAGTTTTAAAAATTAACTTCTCAGTAAAGAAAAATCTCCTTTAGTAAAAAAAATTGAGAAAAGGTTTTTATTCCCAGGTTTTTAAAGCGCATATATTAGATAATCCTTAAAATTGATAAAAATTATTCGAACTCTGCATCAATCGAAGCTTTTCTTATTTATTGTAATCTTTAAATTCATGGCCTGTCAAAATTTTTAATTTTGTGTCAACTAATATATGTTTTTGAGCATGTAGTGATTATCACAGGCGGATTTGTTCAAACAAATAGCATTCCACGTTTTTATTTGAAAAGGAACTTGCTTGACATACTCTGATTTGAGAGTGTCTTAAAATTTCTCTAGATATCTTCAAATATAGGTCTGCTATATACAAGTAAAATCTATTTAGCTTATTCTTAATACTAGTAATGTTAGGCTTTTGCAACATTAAAAGAGGTAAAAAAGGCCATTATGATAGCTTCAGTGGTGAACTATAGGAGGTTTGTACGAGCCCTTTGTTAAATTTGTCTCAAAATTGAAAACCCGGTGTTCTTTTTTGTTTGCTTATTATTTATTCCAGAAAAATACATGTTTTGCATGTTGTAACCATACTTTAATAAATTTTACATTGAAGCATGAAAGAAAAATTAATTCTTTGGGGTTTTTCATCGAGATGGCTTTAACATGAAAACTGCAAAATGAAATTCCTAATAGTGTAAAGGAAGCTACAGTCATTATGGAGACTATTGCTATTAACAGAGGTGAAGCTAAACGTGTTTTCAGTTCGATGAACAGTATTTCCTCAATAAGATCTTGATTTACTAACAATAAATTTGAGACTGAAAGACAATCTTAAAATGCGGAAACCTCTAGAAGAACGTAAACACTTTTCGAAAATCTCTGCTTCGTTCTTGAAACCTTATAAAAGATCATCTGAGGTGAGAGAAGAAAGCAGTATGTGGTAACTTCTCGTATGAATTGCGCATGTAATGAATTTTTGACGATATTTTTTATTTCAAATATTTTCATGTACAGTTATTTGTATTTCCTGTTTTTGTAAAAATTAAAATATTTAATTATAATTTGGTATTTTATTTTTATAAACTAAAGTATGAGCTCTTTGTTAATATTTTCATAGCTCACCCCTGGATATTTTAATCAAAATTTTACATAGATTAGTAAATTACAATTTAATATATATTGGCAAATACATCAGATTATGAGGCAAAATATGCATATCTTTAAATTCTTTACATATGTCAATTTTAAGTTTCTCAATACTATATTTTAAAATATTTTTTCCCATGGCATCATATGCATAATCACGAAATATAACCTGAGGATAGAATATTTCAATTGTTTGTTTTCGATGTACACTAAGTTGTTTTTTATTCCTTTAGCGTTTCATCAGAATATTTCAGTTGTTTGTTTCTATTCATTTAACATTTCATCAGTAATGTATTAACGCATTAAATATTGCATTGGCCATTGGAAACCAAGCTTAAACCAAGTAAAATAGACTTGTCGTTTAACATGTTAGATATTGTGAAAACACAACATTAGTGTAAGCCAATGTAAAACAATAAATGAATGTTAATTATGCAACTAAGTGCACACATATAGTCAGATACCCACTCATTTGTCATAAAGCCAACTTCGACTCTTATACATGCATACTCCTATAAACAATGGCATAATAAACTGAATGATGTTTATTAATTGGATGAATGATGTTGATTTATTAACTGGAAATGAAAGATGTTATTTTATTAATTGGAGAATAACAATTATAAACAGAGTCCTTTTTATACAGTTATTATGCCACTATGGATAATTATTCCAAATGAAAAAAAAGTAGTTGCCAAATCAGTTTTGATATGAAGAAATAATGATGATACATCATATAATGGTAACTTTATCCAAAGCTTCAGCAACAGAGTAAAGTGAGAAACCTTCGATAAATTGGGCAAAAAGCTTTCAGACAGAGAAAAATTATTATGATCTTTCTCTTATCTATCTTAGCATTCATCAGCAGCCGAGTGGCTAAGACTGTGGAGCAATGGTAGTTTGAACCCTAGTGGACAGGCTAACTTCATGGGAATCTTTTCATATGTTACACGAACAGGAGTAATTTTGTTTTAAATATACTTCATGAAGGGTTCTTTCTCTCAAGAAGATACTGTTTCTATGCTTTGCAATAATCAATTAAGCAAATAAGACAACATTCTCATTTACTACCAATCAGTATAGAACTCAAGCAAAAAATTTTTACATTCTTTTATCAACTGAAGTATATTTATAGATATTCTGGTTTAAGAGTACGAAAAATTTATTTACCAAAAAACAGCAAATTTAGTTTTTCATGTTTATATCTTTATTGAAAAAATAAAGAATTGTTAAAACGCGCCGCAGTTCCACAGTCAGAAGTGATAGCAAATTATAAGAACAAAGGCAGTAGATGTGTATGTTACAGGATAAAATTTGTTGTTTCTTAAAAAATAGAAATTAGAAGAATCCAATGGTGAGAGCTGTTTTTATTGCAATGTTTTATTGATACAAAAAAAAAAAATATGGGATCTCGAGAAAACTTTTGTGCTAAGGATTATACAACATGCCATCTGAAATCATAAACATTTACAGCAATCGTAAGCAAACTAAATTTAAATTGAAACCTATAATTATAAACTACGAACACTAGTAAAGCTGATAAATTAGAGCATATCATTCAGAAACGTATTGACAATAAAAACAAAATGATGTACATAGCAACATACACAGTGATATATATATTTTTTAAAGCGGACACATTCTTAAAATACTTTTCTTTATCTAATATTACGATGTTGGCAGTTCATGAAATAATGAGGACCTAGATATCACCAAGCATTTTCAAGTATACGAGTGAAGACATTTCACAATACAGTAATTTTTATCAATAGTAAATAAAGGGTATGAGGAAATCAAAAGGTAATTCGGTAACGACAGAGCAAATTGGGTGGGATAGAAAGCTTTTTTTTTTAATATTGCACATACTATAAATATTGTACATTCTTGACTTATCACCCCTATAGTAAATTAAATTAAATTAAATTATGTGAGTACCTCAAAATAACAACCAAAACAAAATGAGCTGTTGCTGCCTAAGAAGTGCTCATGATTTTCATAACGTAACCAAAAAGTTACCATTAAATTAACAAGTTTGGCATACTATCTCGTATACCAGTTTTGCACAAAATTTGCGTTTGGCGAACAGAAAATAATGCCAAAAGTCCCCCAGCGCAACGGCCCTTTCTGATTGGTTGAACTTCCTCAGTTCCCAGCGGGTTTTAGCCGCCCGTCGGCCACAGTTCGAAAATTTCTTACAAAATACGGTCGGAGTAGTGATTTAACTTAGTCAACTGTGAAGAAAGTAATTGAAAAATTCAGGCAGACTGGATCAAATGGTGATGCTAAACACACTGGTCGTCTAAAAACAAGCCGTTCAAATGTCAGTATCGTGAAAGTGTTGGTGAAAATCCAGAAACATCAATTCGGCGTCGTGGACAAGAATTGAAAGTTTCAAGAAACTCTTAACAGCGTATACTCACTGACGATCTGCGTCTCCATGCTTACACAATTCACTTGACTCAAGAACTGAAGCCTAATGAGCACACACAGATCAGAGGGTTCGTTGAATAGATTATTGAACATCAACAAGAGGATGCCGATTTTTCGAACAAAATCATTTTCAATAATGAAGCATATTTTAACTTTGATGGCTTTGTTAATCGTCACAGTTGTCGCATTTGGGGTTCAGAAAACCCATATGTGGTTGTCGAAAAAGGAATGCATCCTCAACGTGTCACTGTTTGGAGCGGATTTCGGGCTGGAGGCATCATTGAACCATACGTTTTCGAAAATGAAGCTGGTCGAACATTGAATGTTATAGTACTCGATATCGCTTCGTGATAACACAGTTCTTTCTGCCTAAATTTGATGATATTGATGTGGACGGCATGTGGTTTCAACAAGATGGTGCCACATGCCATACGGCCCGTGAAACAATTCAATTACTGCATGAGACATTTCCTGGCCGTGTACTCTGTCGTTTTGGTGATAAGAATTAGCCTCCTAGATAGTGTGATTTAACACCATTGGATTTCTTTTTATGGGATTATTTGAAGTCAGAGGTCTATGCCAACAAGCCCACAAACACGCGTGCATTGAAGGCAGAAATTAAATTAATTAATTAGTGAAATTCAGCCATATTTATGCAAAATGGTCATGGAAAATGTGCGTATGTGCCAGTAAAGCCGTGAAGGCCATTTCCCAGATCTGTTATTCCATACATAACCCTATCCTGTATACTTTACGATGCAATAAAAAAATAAGAATTTAAAGAAAAAAAAACTGTGTTTTTTAGTTAATTCAAACCTTGCGTTAATTTTGGGGCACTCTTTAGTTGTTGTTTCAAGCAGACTATATATAGAATCTAATTCTTTAGTCAACTCAAATTCAGCATTAACCCCTCGAATAAACACTAGCAATTGGGCAGCATCAGTAATATGTATCAACTCGCCAAGAATCAATGAAAACCATTTGAATTTTTTTGCCTTGTCTTTAATTGACTCTTGATGTGGCTCCCGATGTCATCAAGTCTTCTAACTGTTAATCTCGCCGAAAGACTGACAGATCGAAACATATCTATTTTTCTGGACATATTTCTTCGGCTGCCACAAAAGCAAACATCATTTAATTAATTCACTATCGGTAAACAGTTTCCTTTTCGTGGTTAATAAATGAGGTATTCGTAAGGTGACTTTGGGTACTGCTTCATTATCATTTTCTTATTTTTGAGAATAAATTGCGTTGTGATGACACATTCTGTTTTAAACTTCCCAATTTTAATTGTCGTTCATTTTCTGTGAGGTCTAAATACCGTGGTGCGTGCTCAGTTTGGTAATGATGACATACATTCTATTCTTTTCGCGCAGCTAATTTTGTCATTTAATTCTATAAGAAAATAATTTTTCCTCCATTCTGCTGGGCCGAGCGGTAAAGTCGCTGAACACTATCCACACAACTGTTCCGGGGTTCGAATCCCGGCGAATGCGACGGCTGCATGGGCGTTTTCGTGGTTTTCCTGATGTGTAACGTGGCGTGCATATACGAGCCAGTTTCCCTTTGAAAGTCCTCCACGAAGGCATTCCTCCTCTTAGGCAGATAGCACTCGTGTACTTTACCGTAATCAGATACACCACACCATTCGGCTGTCTAAGTGAACTTGTGTTTAGTTGCCAACCGCGTGTCATTGTCTGTACCTGTAACCGCAAGTGGGCACAAACACTTCGCGTTTCGTCGTCGCCCCCGTCAGCCGTTTTTTTCCCTCCAATGTAAATTATCATCTATGTTAACTTAATACCTCATAGTTATGTTATAATTAAAGGTTTTATTATTTATGATTAATCTATTGCTTCATGTATCTAATTTTTCATACAAAAATCTAGCAAAGCCTCTCTATATATTTATAGTTGCATCCAGTTTAGCAACGTCTAACACTGCTTTAAAAGTGTGAGATTCGAAGTCTACGTTTCTCTCCTTCTTTGTTTTTGAGAGTGTCACGATAGCGGTAGTTAATGAATAAAATAAAATAAAAAGAACAAAATATCTCAGATTACCCTTACAAATGATACCACGCCGACCCCTATAGCAAAACTGTGCACTTGCTCACGCGGCGCATAATGCACAAACAAGGGTTCCCAAACTTTTTCAGTTGGCGGCGCACTTACAGGTTTAGTATTTTGTCAAGACGCCTTAGTCCTGTTCAACGAAGTGCTGCACAAGGTTTGTGCTTTATAACCTGCTTACTACACTCATGTCCATAAATTAAGGATAATTCGGACACACATCTTCAAGAATCATATGCAAATTTCAGGAAGTAACCAGATGACACTGATGGTACGTCACAATGACGAGAGTGTAAGAGAAGTGATATATAAGGAATACAGGCAAAGAAGTAAAATTGTTCGTAGGCGCTTTATAAGCATTTCAGTGCAATAACCGAATAGTTACGATACAAAGGACGCATTTGGATGATTTTTTACGTGGTAGAATTTTCGGCCGTCTGGAATGTGGGCGTACCCCACTGGAAGTATCAGACAAACTTGGAATTGCCCACAGTGTCATCTCCAGGCTTTGGCAAGAATTCCAAGATGATGGTAATGTGAGTAGACGTTACAGCACAGGTCGCCCCAGAGTTACAATGCCGAATGAGGACCGGTATTTAGCAGTTACTGCCAAAAGAAACAGGCGGAGCGCAGCCTCAGACCTATCTCGCCAGCTCTCTTCAGTCACTGGTACGACAATTTCAAGGCAGACCATGTACAGACGCTTAGGGCAGATTGGTCTATATGCTCGTAGACCTGTCAGATGCGTTCCACTTACTGCAACTCACTGTCGCCTGAGGTTAGTCTGGAGTAGAGAGCATGCATTGTGGACACCGCAACAGTGGGCTTGTGTGATGCTTTCCGACGAGTCCAGGTTTAGCTTTCAGTCTGATTCTCGCCGGACTTTCATATGGAGAGCTCCAGGTACCCGTTACCACCAAGAAAACATCATTGAACGACACCGTTACGGTGGTGCAGGAGTGCTCGTTTGGGGTGGAATTACTCTGGGTTCCAGAACTGACCTGCATGTTCAAATTGGAACCATGACAAGCCAAATCTATCGGGACGTCATTCTGGAACAACATGTACGTTTGTTTCGGGGCGCCATGGGCGCACAATTTGTGTTTATAGATAACAACGCCCGTCCTCACCGTGCAAACAGCGAATGCCTTCAATCGGAGAATATCTCCCGTATGGACTGGCCAGCATTCTCACCGGACTCGAATCCAGTAGAGCACGTGTGGGACACGCTTGGCCGACGAGTTGCAGCCCGTCAACCTCCTTCTACATGTCTACCGGAACTTCGGAGAGCATTGCTTTTCGAGTGGTGTAATATCCCCCAAGATCAGATCGATAATTTGATACTCAGCATGCCTAGGCGTTGTACGGACAGTATTGCATCGTCTGGAAGACATACAATGTATTAACAATCATACCAACCATGTAATATTGGTTTTCTGTAAATAGGTTTTTTTTTTTTTTGTAATTTGCTCTAGGGAGAAAAAATCGCTAATTTTTTTAATAATATCAAACATATAGCATCTTTTTTTGCTCTTTACCTTTTGTTTAATAAATAAGCTTAACAAATAAGTCAAATTTGTTTTGCTTCTAACTCTTCCTTTGCCTGATTTTGCATTATCCTTAATTTATGGACATGAGTGTATATAGTGTCATAGCAAATCACAACACTTCATTGAATACTGTATTTTGATACTAGTGACCAAGCACAGAAATGAAAACAAACTCAATATACGGCTCATATAAGTATATATTGAACTGATACACAAGAATATTATATTATTAAAGAAAAATAGAAGAAATCAATTGGACGGGTGAGTTGCTGATCTCTACAAAGTTTTTCAAAGCGAAGGATAAGGCTCGACACTACCACACTCATTTCTTGCTCTACGTTTATCATTGAACGATATTTACTCTTTATTACAGCTACAGCTGAAAATCTGGTCTTGCATAAATATGATGTTGCGAAAGGAATGAGAGTCCTTAAAGCTTTTGAACTTAGAATTGGATTTTCATTTTTGATGATTATCCAAAACTCCACCAAATTGGATCTTCACCAAGCGAATTTTGATTCAAGGCTGTTGTTGCAAGAGAGTTTAGTGAGACTCTCTTCTTCTAGTGAAGTGAATTCTGGTGGAATACTACGAAAACCTACAGTGCAGTCAACCGTTCGGCCTGGGATCGAACTCCTAGTAGTCAGCGGTCTTAACCAGTTCGATTCTCCATCATCGAAAGGGACCATTTTAAAAAATTCGGCGTAGTATTATGGTTGGTAGCCGTACTGACCTCCACATCTTCAAAAGAGGTTCAGTCACTGGTGTCAGTCACATTGTGCCAAGGTTTCTTGCCTCACCGTGCGTCTGTTTATTAGAGATGCTGTAGGTCCGAACTTCCTCTTCATAGATAACAACGCTACCCCTCATCGTACAATAATTGTCGCAAAATGAAGATATTCAAAGCATGGATTAGTCTGCAAGTTCCCGGATCTAAATCCCACAGAACACGTGTGGGATCTTCTAAGGGGATGTTTGGCAGCACATGACCAGCCACCAGCAATGATTCCGCAGCTGAAATTTACGCTACAAGAGGAAAGGTCCTCGACCTTGTCCTCAGCAAGGGCAGACATCGTAATTCCTGCATCGCAATCAGGGGTGCTGATATCCCCTTCTAAGAATTGGATTTTTATTACCAGGCGCCTGTCACATGGATGTTTCTGTCTTCTCTCCATTTGTGCTCGGAGTTATCTTTTCAGTAAAGTGCTTTTTGTCTTTTTGATTCCTTGTTTGGATGCTTATACTCATTTATGCCACATTTTCACGTTTTGGGGGACTTGTGGTACGATTTGTGCCGACGTGGAACACTTCTACACATTACATTAAAAAAAAGTTGTGTTCTTAAATTCTGCGCACCCGTTTAAGAGGGAAAAAATACAAATGAATAAATATTTTAAAATTAAATTATCAACCTAAATTTTAAAATCGATATCTTCATTATCATCTCCGGTAATTTCTAGAAAAGCATCATAAATTTCCCTTGTGTTACTTTTGAGTGGTCTTACTGCTTCAATTCTATGTTCTCATTTAAGTGTAGAAAATAGTTTTGAAATTTATACAACTCCATACCCCAGAAACATTGTAAAATAACAATACCATTTCTATACCCCATAAAAACTATTTGCTTGAAATATCTTTAATTAACCAATTAAACGACATAGTGGCATGTGGAATTTAAAAGCTATTGAAATTACTTCAATGAATTTTTGGATAAGTCTGAAATGCTCTGGCACCAATGGCATAAGTTTCACTGCGTAAATCTAAGATATTGATATTCAGCAATTTTTAATGATTTATAATAAATTTGACAAATGTGCTTATGTGCAGACTGAAATTTTAAGAAATATTAATGATAATTAGATGAAAGAAATTTCACAAAAGTTCGAACTTCTGCGATATTTGTATCATTAAGGTTGTAGAGACATTAGGTATTTTGAAAGCAAGAAGCTGAAGAAATGAGCAATGCCCTCGCTGGGACCTGAACCACAGACCTCTCGAGTACGCGCCGAGTGTTCTTGCCCATTGCACCACGAAGGCTTGCGAAGGCGGGAGAAATACCTTATATACTCCCCCTTTTAAAGGGTGACTGGGATTAGGGAACCCAATCGCCAAATCCTGGTGGTGGAGAATCAACATCCACCAGCCTTTTTTTTTTTAGTTCGGCCGCCTGTATAGAGTCATTAGGTTATTTAGAAGCAGGAGAGATGAAAAATTAGCAACGCCTTCGCCGGGAATCGAACCACGGACCTCTAGGTTTCGCGTCGTGCGTGCTGACCACTACACTACAAAGGCGTGCGAAGAAGGCAGGCGAAATACCTTATAAGGTAATAAACAAACCTAATTGAACAAATGTAATATTAATTTGTGTCAGATTCAAATTCAAAGTAGTACCAAGAAGCATTTTTTTTAATAGCCCAAAGGGGATATGTTCCTGAACTGAAGGACTGTTGTTTTCATTTTGGGATTTTGCGTTTGAAACATTAAATGTCTGAATCACTTTTCAAACTGTTGCCACAAAATATTGAAGCCCTGTATTATATTTAAAGAAATTAAATAATGAAGAATCTGCATAAATGTATGTATATTTCTCCAAATGTGATAAAACAACGGTACCTAGAGCCATCCAATTTTGAATAACGTACGTTTTCATCCGAATATGCGCATCTGGAAGCCCGAATTTGGAATTTGTTTTATTATCCATTTCATATTTTGTAAAACTTTACCGAATTTTGGACAAACAAACCCAAACGATTTAAAAGTGAGCAATGGCAACACTGTGCGGGAAAAAAAAAAAAAAAAGCACCTTTTTATCTAAAACGCGCGGAACTGCGTATCAGAAATCCTAAAGATATACTCATTTTAAAATTATTTTGCGATATTGCTGTTGAACTGAATTTTTTGGTTTAAGTGCGAAGAACATGATATTTAATAAATAAAGGTAACATACAAAACGTTAAAAAACGCCCCTTTGGACGTAATTTAAAATCTGATACCCTTCAGATTTTTTTAACTTTTTTTTTTTTAATAATGAACAGTATTTTCACACTTTACCTCTGAAGTATAGTGAATCCTCTCTACTGCATCTTTTGCGATCTTCTGTGTAGAAGTGATTATCTTGGAGAGGTGATATTCAATACCGATGTTTATTTACAGGTTCAGAAATGCCTCAGTCAGTCCTTTTTACAGATAGGCCACGAAAGGTATTTCACTGTATGTCTTCACAAATAATGCGAGTGGTATTTTATATCCTGTTAACTAATGAAAAGAAACTTTCTTTTTTGTAATATTTTGACATGATGCAAACGTTATGCCTTTTTTAATGAAATTTAGAGCTAATGTCCGTACATTTTTAAAAAGTTAACTTTTAAAAATTACCGCTATCATTATCAAATAAATCCTTTAAAGGACTTCTAGAAGCTGTGCATTTTCATCTGACATAGTTATATATAACTTTTCAATTACAGAATGGCAATATTTTACATACATTTCGTAAAAGTTTGGCTATGCTGAATAAATCACACATTTATCAATAAGGAACATTTTTAAATCACTATATTTTTAATGCATTTTAATATGTACGGCCCTTGACTCACGTTAATGAAAGTAGTCAATCTATGAGAATGCAGTTCATGCTGGCAAGGATGTATCGCATTCCCGCTCACATATTGTCGAGGTTAGCACATCCAGCTAGCAATTGGATAATTAACGATTCGAATCCCCTTATAGGCACAATTGATTTACCCGGTTTCCTGGCTCACCTCCCCAAAAAATACATAAAAGTGTCTCTACAGTGGCACGCGAATTAAAATGTAACGATTCGTCCCCGCTTGGATTTCGTCGAATGGGTCTCCTGCACGGAGTTTATACTCCTTGGTCGCATGCTTTTCTCCAGTCAAGGTAGCCACATTTTAGTTAAAAAAATAAGCACCTATAAGCACTTTTCAAGCACATTTTAAGAAAAAAACATAAGCACCTGTTCAATTGCATATATACACAACTGCATAACCTTAAAAGAAAAATGAAACTTGTAATTTAAAATATGAGAAATTCAATATTTATTAAGAGAGAATGAGCATTACTCAACTATGGAAAACAATTACAATTATTTTTTTTAATTTTAATTAACAGTTCAATTTACAGAACTAGTTTACAATGAGAGAATAAAAATATGCAAAACTAAACTATATTACAATATTTAATGATGAAATTTCAGTTAAAAATAGAGAAAATAAATAAGAATAAACCATATTTATTATATTCATACAAAATACTTTACGGCATAAAAAACAAGAAAAAACATTCATGCTTATTAATAATTAATAATATTTTCATTTTTGACTTTTCTTTTGTCTCTTTCCATTAGTGTCTGAATCCAGTTCTGTTAACAAAGTTTGTTTTCACAAATAGTTTTTAACATTTCATTAGATTTATTTAAAAGATTAAAGTTTTTTGTAACTTCAGCTTTTTAAGCAAGTTCATTTGCTTTATTTTCAAGCACTTTAACTTCTCTTTCGAAGAGAGTTTTCTTTCCTTTAAGAAAAATCAATTTATCTGTTGATTCTGATTTTCTTTTTTATTTTGAATAATTTCTTTTTCTTTTTTTTTCCTGCTCTTCCAAATATAACCGATACTGTGAATGATCTGATGAAACTACCGCTCTCATCTCTTTCATAATATACTTTTCTTTTTATCGTACGCTTTTGTACTGCTTTGCGCCATATACTTTGAACTCACAGAAACGGCATTTCGAATTATTGAATACTTATTTGGACATTTAGCATCAAGTAGCTGTAAAATAAAAGTTTGCGAGTCACGTTTAAGAGAAATTTAATCTTTATCCATGATTTCTTTTACAGCATACAGTTCCTGAAAGAGCTTATCAGCCCTAAATCCTAAACTAATTTTGCTTATTTTATTAACAATACCTTTCTCAGAAAAATCAAAGTTACACAAATATTTCAGTGATGAACTGATTTTTAGCATGTACTCTTCTTTTATAATTTTGTAATGCTGCAAAAGTTGCTTTACTAATTTGTGTAAATCAAAAGCAGAAAAAGGAACAAGTGGTTCTTCACTTTGGTACAATTCGAAAAACGGTTTGACCAATTCAGCCACACAAATAAAAAAAAAAGGAATTTTAGAGGCACTAATTTGTCTTTAATTCCATCTTTTATTATTTAATATGATTTGCATATTTTCCATTCTCAATTAGCTTGACATAACCTTTTATATCTTCCCAAATTTCAAAAGCACACAAACATACTGGTACACTCTCTAGCCACCTACGGTTACAAAATTTCAATGGCAAAGTCTTATCCACATTCAGTGTTAAAAAAAAAAACTTCTCGACGTGCTGGAGAATCTTTGAATAGATGGCACAGTGCTCCTAAAGTAGAAGGTATACCCCAGCTTGTAGTGGATGCTGCTTTACGGAAAGCATTGTTCAAAATATGCAAGCGCAACTACCAATAGATATACAATCAGTGCCATATTACTTCTTCAGTTCATTTTGGAGAGTTTCATAGAACTTCCAATTTATCGGCTGGCTCATCCATACTTAATTTTAGGCGGTTTTTCAGATCTAGTTTTTTAACTGCCATTTGAAAACTTTAAAAAATATTAGCTGCTGTTGCATGTCTTAAGAAAACAGATGTCAAAAATCGAGTTACAACTTTATTTTAGTCAGACTGCCAATATCTGATATGGAAATCTAATTGCTATTTTTGATTTGTTTTATTCAAAGTCTCGTCAAATAACCAGATAAATTGGGATAGCTTCTTAAATTCGTCATACATGAGACTCTGAAAATAAGGTGTTAATCCAAAATGGCAGAGATAAGCAAGTTTTCTCTCACTACAAGAAAAACGTCTTGCTATACTGTCAGGGAACATACTTGAAAACGTTTGCCCATGTCACTGCCAGATCTACAAGAGTAACGACTTGTCACCACTTCCAAACACCAGAAAATTTCAGTATCTAAAACATCTTTTGAAGCTCCTACGGCATCATCTAAAATATTTGAATTTCGTGAAGCTCAGATAACACTTGGAGAACTAGAAGGTGCAACACTAACAGGAGCGTTTAATTAGGGGAAAAAGCTTGTTTTTCTATCAACAGCTCTATTTTTCCCTTTCAGAAATTTTTTATGCTTGGCACCTAAAAATAAATAGAATTTATTGAACATTTATTTATTTTTCCACTCATATTAATATTTAAATAATTTAACTTAAATCAAAATTGTGAACATTTTCTAAATTTTCATTATATGATAGTTTCCCCTTAACAGATATTACAAAGCAATTTAAGTAAAAATAAGTAAAAAGAGAAACATTTCTGAAATCAGACGATGGGAAATTGCTTCATACAGTCATCCTTTATACAGCAAAAGCTTAACTAACCAACATATTCAGAAATTGCTGAATGTCTGAAAATTCCGGATAGTCGAGCATCTGGAAAAAGAGCTGTATTTAGAAGCCGTATTTAGATTTTTCGATAACTTTATTCTTTTGGCATTTCGATATGTGCATTAAATATACACTCAAACCTATGTTTGTGCGGTGGGATAGGGACTGTATAAAAAAAAATCCGCAACACTTCACGAGTAACTGTAAAAAATAGTTTTCGCAACACAATTAAAAAGTAATTTTTTTATGCGGTGAATAGGGACCGCATAAAAAAAGTCTCACGTAGAAAATAATTCAAAACCTTATGAAATAACTAGGAATTACTTTTTTAAACGAAATTAAGACACGGGGCTTGGCAGCTACTTGGAATCTCGCGAAACCATTTAGAATCTGATTTAGATAATATACATGCGGATATTTTTAAATATTTTATTTACATGTGTACTTATTTTAACACACAAAAACCTTTTCAAAACGTATAACCATCATCCTTCACAGTCTGACAATACCCGAACTTTCTTGTGGTAAACTGGTTTAAAATCACTTTAGTCACTTGAAGATACTACCTCGCCCTCGTTTAGAGTTGACTTTTTCTCAGTTAGCATATAGTCGGTGATCAGCTTTTGCGACGACTGTTACTTCATTAGATGCTTGTATATGTCTCGTTAGCCAGATATATAAGATTGTAGCTCCTTTTGGAATTTTGAGTTTTTTCATAAATGGCATCGACTGTAAAAAATTATATTTTAATTTATGGCAAAGCTGGATTTCTGCATAGATTTTATCTGCTGTCATATAATCGTATAATTATGTTCCAATTTGATTGAAATTTTCATATACCTCACAAAAACAGGTTTGAGTGTATTTTTTAAATAATATTTCTGTATTTTATCTATGGTCTATACTCTACTTTCTGGTCCTCAATTATCGTCTCTTATGAGATTAGATACAAATTCAGGTTCTTTTTTGAATTTTCAGAATTCTCTATAAAATTAATCAGATCTGTAATCGTCATTCTATCTGTTACTACCTCTCCTAACTCTGCAGCAGCAAGCTGCAAATCAATTTTTTTTATGTTTTTAAACATTTTGAAAACAAAACTCAGCACAATCAACTATTAATTCAATAAACAAATAATAACCCAAATTATTTTATGGGGATCATCAAGTCAGCATATCAAAATGTGAAGGCTGAATTTTCGCATCTCATAATTATTCATAAAACGCATAATAACTCCTCACAATCGCACGGACCAGATTTTAATTATTAAAGATACTTGTTACAAGAATTCCAGTGGACTGCATTTTGCATTTTTTTTTACTTGCGCTTCATTTACTTTCATTTTAAAAAACACTTCTAACAATTTATTATTATCTAAAATCTTAAATAAAAGACGCTCGTGACTTCCAAAGCAACTTAACTTTTTTCTTCTTCTAGCTGGCATTGCTACAAAAGTGCTTATAATTAGGTACGGAACAATGATAATTAAACTCTTTTGGCTCATTCAGCATTTATTACATATTTATTATCATTTATTAAAGAACACAATTATAAAATCCTCCACCCCAAATTTTAGGGAGAAAAAAGGTTGGTGATCTCTAATTTTAAGTAAATATAGAAATTCACTAGTCTGAATCTTAAAATTAAATAGCCCAAAAGTCTAATTAATGGGTTGCACTCAAACTACTCAATTACTGACATGCATTAATATAGACTAAAACTTGTGAGCACTATCACTAGAAATGCACTGTTTTTTAAACCATGATTCATTAGTCTATCTCTTTTTGTAATTTGTTTTGAAATGACACTAAATGTCACATTTTTATTAATGCATATAATCTGCCCTTTTATTCAAAGATTGGTTTTGCATATCTTTATTTCTCAGCTGCTTAGAATTATAGATAATGTTATTTACTATATAAGGAAAGAATTCCAATAATTCCAGCAAGCAGTGTTAGTTGAAAATGATTGTTTTTGAAACACATATTTGCAATTAGGTGCACTTCATTTTATTCTTTATTTTATATTCCAAACTTTAGTAACTCATGATGTCATCATTAGAGTGACATAAAAGAAACAAAACAAAAGAGTAAGAGAGAAAACAGTTTATTTGCAACAAAGAAATAAGTATCTGTAGATCAGAGCTGGGCACTATAAGATATACATGCATTTTAAATGCATATTTTGGGTGCATTTGTATCTCATACTGAAAATGCACCACAGTTGCATTTAATGTTGTAAGTCACATTTGCACCTTTTATTAATTTTTTTTCAAGAAATCTCTATGCCATACTTCAGATGCAAATACTGTGATATTTTTTCAATCATCAAATACATCAAAAGCTGAAAATTATTTTTTGGACTTGATGATGAAAAACATGGCTATAAAAAATTCTTTGCACAGATAATTAATTTAGTAAAATACAACCTTGAAAGGACAAATATTTTACACTTTTGCTAGTTACACTGACATTTTTTAGTTTACTTGTAATTTTCTTTTTCATTCTATCATTTTATATTTTGTAATATTTATGCCTTGGAATTTAGCAGCTCAATCAGTTGTAATTCAATAATTTGTGCTATTTTTACCAATATTTATAAAATCACAAAAAAAAGGTATAAGTGTTTTCGAAGATTTCTTTAGTTTTTATTAAATTTCCTGTGTTTCATTCAATAACTAAACAAACAGGTTATAGTAAAACTAAGTTTTTCAGATGCTAAAGTAAATGATCTTTCCCAAGTTTAATACTGTTCAATTAACAGTGCAGTGTAGAAAGCTACCAGCTTCCTAATTTATAAATTATGATGATGAAAAGGAGCTGGTGGCAGCAAGACATTTTATTACCAAGATTTAATGAAGTATCTTTATATTGTTTACTAAATAATTAAAACCGCAATGATTCTTATATTCATGCAGTATTATAACTAAATATTTTCTGCATATATTTGTCTTTACCATCCACCCAATAAATGCTGAGTTATTCAGCTGATATCAGAACAAGATGCGCACTGCTTTAGTCAAGAAGAATTTAAATTAATATTCACATATTTTCTTCAAAAATTTAACACCTAAACTTTTAAAGAAACATGGTCATTTATTCTACCTGAAGTGGAAAAATTTAAATGTTATTAAAACAATACAATTCAAATTTGAAGGCATATAATTTTTCATTATTGTCTTATAAGGTAAAACTTATACATGAAATTTAAAGAGTAATATAATGACAGTCAGTGAAGCAATTACTTTCACATAT
>KK118329.1:40680-50906 GCA_000611955.2 Stegodyphus mimosarum | reverse complement strand
TTTCAAATTGTTGCCACCAAATATTAGAGCCCTGTATTATATTTAAAGAAATTAATTAATGAAAAATCTGTATGAAAGCATGTATGTTTCTCACATTGTGATAAGACAACGGTACCTATAGCTATCAAAATTTGAATAACGTAATCTTCCATAGAATATGGGCATGTGGAAGCCCTAATTTGAATTTGAAATTTGTTTTATTATCGAGTTTATATCTGGTAACACTTCAACGAATTTTTTACTAACAAACTCGACGATTTCAAAGCAAGCAATGGCAACACTGCATGGGGAGGAAAAAACATTTTTATCTCCAGTGCATGAGACTGTGTATTGGAAATTCTAAATATATGCTCATTTTAAAATTATTTTGTGATGTTGCTGTTGAACTGAATTTTATGGTCTGAGTACATAGAACATGATATTTAATAAATAAATGTAAGACACAAAACGTTAAAAAAATGCCCCTTGGGATGTAATTTAAAATCTGAAACCTTCCATATATTTTTTTTTTCCAATTTGATAAAACTGTGTAACATGAGTTTGTTTTCAAAAATACTACAATGAACTCCAAATCTTATAACAGCTTGATACAGCATCTAAGTGATACTTTTCATAAAACGGCTCGAAAATGGGCAAACTGTTTCATTCTCCATTATGCTCTGCATCACATACAGCTTCTAACACAGCAATATCTGTCAAAAACAATGAAATTTTGCAATCCATTTTATTCCCTGTATTTGGTCCAATGAGAATTGTAGCTCTTCTCCAAAGTTACAATGAGCATGAGAGGTCGTTTACCTTTCACAAAATCGATTCAAGACATTAAGGCGAATATAACTGCACAATCTAAAGACACTCACAAAACAGAACTTCCAGAACCGCTTGAAGGAAAACACCAAAAATAATAGGATAAGTACTTTTGAAAGAAGGGAGAGTATTCTATGGGAAAGTATTCTGGCACTACGTCTTTTACCACAATATTGTTTTTATTTAAACAGTCACTATGTTTTTTTTCATCAGATTACCTAAAAGCAAACTGAAATGAAAAGTATACTCTCAAATTAACTTTCCAAACTAATGTAATTAGAACAAAAGCATTAGCATGCGATAACATCAAAGAATGGCAATCAAATGACAAATACATTTACTATAACACCCAAAATATCACATAAATAAATTAGTTAAAATTTTACACATTTTTCAACTAAAACCATTTCACCTTTGGAAACAAAAATCAAGGTTAAGACAATTGATAAACAAATCAAAATTAGGAAACATTAACAGATCTACAGAAGCTAGACAAAAGGCATGAATTATTCTCATATTTCAGCTACAAAAATCAACTGTCAAAGAATATGTTATTCGGTTAAATTAATCAAACTAAAATCTTATGTAACCAAATCTATCATTATTTATTTCCTTTACATCTAATACTTTCCAGCAGAAAAAATATCTGTTAAATTTATATTGATAAAAGGTTACCATGATGGTGGAATAAAGCAGGCCTGGGAATTTTTCTCTTTACAGAAAGCAAAAAAACTTATTTGCACCTAAATAATTATGATCAGATAAATCACTAAAAAATTAAAGTACACTCTACAAGAAAAGCTAAATGTTTGGAGGGTGGGAACCTACCACTAAAATCCTATTTTAGATAAAGAACTGCAGAAGTTTAAATATACTCATCAAAATATCCTAAAAGCTGACACCAATTATCTGTAGAAAATTGCCAGCATTCTAAAACTATTTGTGTGGAACACAGTGTGTATCAATAAGGACATCAAAATTTCAAAAAAAAAAAAAAAAAATAAAAAAAAATTTAAAAAAAAAAAAAAAAAAAAAATCTACTGCCTGAGCCTGTTTATTTTTTTGTCTAAGAGTCTACCTTAGTACACATAAATACTACAAATAATACTTTATATCAAATTGTTAATATATTTAAAAAAATTAAATTATACTATGTAAAATGTGAATTTCTTAAATAAATATTGCTATAAATAGGAAAATTCAGTGAAAATACAAAGCATATAACATATGTTAAAAGATTATCTTAATGACACATAATAAACTACTTTTACAGCAGAAATACTTCAATAAATTATTATAAACTGAAGTGTTACAAAAAACTGAAATCTGCTAAACAGAGAACTTTTGAAAGAAATAAAAGAACTAACTTCATACTGGAAATTTTCATGCTTCTGTAACCATTCAAATACTATATAGATATAAAATTTTAACACAAATTAAAGAAATTAAAAAGAAAAGCAAGAAATATATAATTTATTCTCAATTAAAGGCCTATTAAACTGAAAGTGCATTCTTAATGTAAGTGATAACAAAATCTTCTCACATGCACTGCTATATATTCTTACCTGTAACACAAAATCCCTGCCCCGAAAATCAGCAATTGTGCGGGGCAGCCTTGTTCGCCCCCAAACAAATCTAAGAAATAGAGATCTCTCTGGATTGTTGAATTCTTCCATTACTTCCCAAAACCACTGAACTAAAGGAGCATCAGGTTCAATACCTTTATAAGTAGCAACTGCTTTCAAAAGTTGGATTGGAATATCTGGACTCCCACATACCTGCAAGAAAAGACACAATTTACTACAAAAAATAATAACAACAACAAAAAATTGGAAAGCTTGTTTTAAGAAGAAAATGAGTAAAACTTCTGTTATTAAAATAGAGAATTAAAAAAAAGCTGCTCTTTATGACGTGATTATATGATTTCAGCCTAAGCAAAAAAAGAAAAAAAGGCAATGAATACATCTGAAAAATACTAAAACTTAGCATTTGTAGGAAAATCTAGAGATATATTTAAATTTCTTTTGTTAAAAAAATGTTCATAAAAAGATTTAAAATTTCTTCAGAAAAAACATACAAAGTTTACACACACAAATCTACACATGCATGTGCAAATGTTTTAATGAATAATTATTTGCCAGATGTTCTCAATGATATTTTTACAAATATCAACATGGCACAACAATCCCCATACATGCACAAATATCAACAGTGCATGTATGAGGATTTGATATGGGTATTTAGTGTGAGTATAATACTGTACACTGTATCCACAAATTACCAGCCTGGCATTTTTTTCACAGCTGTTGGTCATAGACATACACTTCTAATTACAAAAATGCTTTAAATGATGTAAAGATTCCCGTTTTCCCCTTTTTACATTTAAAGGAGTCAGTTTTGTTAAAATTATGGGGGATACTCAGATAACCGGTACTTGGTGAGGTTCCTGAAACCGCATTCGCCAATTTGGGCAATAGGCACCAAACAGTGGGAAGAGTGTTTAGTTGCTAGCTAGTGTTAACTAAGATAGGGAAAAGGAAAGGGATATTTTCTTTTTATATGTAAATATTTAGCACTGGGTGTCGTGACTTAGCAAATAAATCTTTGTTGTGCTGTGACTTTGTCAATAGACGTTTTGAATTTGCTGTTTAATTATTTTCTAAATATATTAATTACACCTGTAATTAGAATAAGATAATTTTATTTTTATAGAAGAAAATGACAAAATATGCTCTTTTTCCATACTTATGGCTCACATTAATCCCATGTGTATTTACATATAATTAATTTAAACCTTTTAATTATAGACTTGAATAAATTAATTACACTTCTAATCAGAATAAAAGGATTTTTGCTATTTTTTCACAAAAAAAGAATAAAAGTTAACTAAATTTGTTATTTTCAAATCTTTGAATAAGATTTATATTTATAGATTTTTCTGGCGCGTTACTCATCTTCATGTTTAATAGTAATGAATGTTTAATAGCAATGAATGTTTAATAGTACATCGAACTTGAGACAAGTAAAACACAGAAATCTTTGCGCCACTGTACTTGCAACAAATGCATAACTGAAATAAATACATTCACCGACTGCATACAATTGCTTCGGGGGCCGGCAGTTTGAAACCACTGTTATAGACAACATTCAAATTGCACAAAAATAATATTTTATGGTTTAACTTTTCATGGAATAAATACAGATAAATTCAATTAACTTTATCCTAGTCTATTTGATTAGTCTTTTTTCGAAATTCAAACAATTGCATAACGTCGTGAAAAGCAATAGAAGCACTTGTTACAAATCATGTTTTCCCTGCAGTTATGCAATTCAGGATTACATTTCTTTGTTTACCTACACGAAAATTGTTTTCATACTTACACAAGAAAAAAAGAATAAAAATAACCCTCTTAATCTTATTTAAGCGAAATTATTGCATAAAAGAATCCGGAATGTCCAATATTAACAGGACTAGATGATTGAATAGTTTGGAATACATTTCGAGGATGTAATATTGTGGAAATACACGCATATTTCATTTTTTAAAGCTTTCATCTTTAACTGTGTGATATATATTGCATTTTCGTGATCATTTCTGCATTTATATAAAGAACATGTTTTCAAACATATATAACCATTATTACGGATAATTGTTCAAATTAAAAAAGAGAATTATATTATATATCATAATCTAAAATACTAAGATGGAAAAAAAGTATGCAGATTTACTTAATCACAACAATAATAATAGTTTACAATTTGTCCTATGTGCAAGGTTTTACCTTCTCAACGCAAACGCTACACTTTGCCTTACGCGATTTTCGTCCAGCAGAAGAAAATGACATTTTTTTCCTATATTGGCCTGAAGAAAGAATTTCTGGAGCGCACCTTCTGATGAAAGTTCTCTTTTGGCGTCAAAACATTCCTCCCGAGGATATGGTGATTTTTCGCGATTCAAGATGGCAGAAAAAATTGCGCCAAGTGCCGCTTATCTGAGTTTTCCCAATTGATGAAACTGAGCTTTTTTTTCGTTTCTCCAAGCCTTACATTTAAGAAAATGTTAATATTTCTTATAAAAAGTAAAACACAAGTTTGATTCCCATAGGACAAAAAAAGACTGATATATTTAATTCCAAAATTTGCTATTTCTGATATCCTTTCAATTTGCATTGAGGGGCCAGTTAATAAATAAATTAGGATAATTTGAGGTTGATTCCCCCCCCCTTAAATGCCATTCAATGATATTCTTTTGTGATTTACTAATGTCTTTATGATTTTGTTATATCTGGTATGACAAAAGAATTTTCGTACAAGTAATTTATGTTTTCAAAGTCTAAAGTTACATTACTAAGAGTCCGACGAAGTTTTATTACGTTAGAATCATACTCTGGTAATCATAAACAGTTCATTAAGGTACAATTTTTTAAAATTTTTAAATTAATGCAAATAATATTACAAGTCAGCTATGTGCCAATGCCTGGCAGTGTTTTCTAGAACAAAAATTCTATAGGATTTCTTTTTTGGGATGGTGGGAACTATATTAACCAATATTTTCCTCAATAATCTACATAAGAATGTTTGTCACATAATCTCTTAACATCAAAAACCTTTTAATAAATGATATTTTATTTTTAATTACAGAAAAATGCAAACTGCCTCATTTGCCTACTAATAATGCAGCAACCACAAACGCCCTCTGGCAGAAAAGAGAAAAAGATCTCAGTTGTACAAGTGATGCATCTAATATTAGTCAAAATGATAGACTGTCCTCGTATATATCTGAAACATAATACTTGTATGGATTAACTTGTAAATATTGTGTAAATATATTTCATATGTTAATAATAAATTTCTAAAAAAAATTATGTTAGAGTTCGGCAAGGAACGGAATTCAGTACAGACTAAAAGGAATGGACATCAAAAAGTAGCATGTTCCAGGGCAGTTCTAAGTAAATTTTCACTCATACTACTAGAGAACTAAATTTTAACACGTAAAAGGTTAATAAAATTTTAACACAAACATTTAGCTCTTTAATTGTCTATGGCTCCTGAATACGATTCCTGATTTCTATATAAAATATCTGGTGAATTGTCATATTGGAGTCGGACTTTTTGTGTTTTATTCTCTACAGACTACAATATTTTTCTAAATATAAGTTATACGGAATGGAGGAGCATGTAAAAATTTATATTTTGTAATCTTTATGAAACTCATCTCTCCAAATTAAAAAAATGCCAATACATGAATCTCTTCATTATTTAAAACATTTCTGTAACTGGAAGCATATATCTATGATGAATGGTTGAGAAAATAAAGGGTGGGTAAGGATATTGTGGACACAGTGTATAGACAGAAAGAGGCAATGTGCAGGGGCAATGTTTTTCTGGCTAGGGTCTCCAGATATTCTTGTATTGGTCCTGTGCAATGAACATTACAATTATCCAAAAAATAATGCTAAACATTTAAGATATTAGCTAGAAAATAATAAACTTTAACCTTTAAAGAGGTTATATATTAGAAACATGCTCTTCAAGAAATTTAACAAAAAATCTACATTAATTTGATTAATCTTTTGATTCCGCATCAAATTAGCCTATTAGACTAAATTGTTAAGTAGATTTTTCAAAAATACTTTTATGAATAAAAGATGAATCTAAGAATTCTTTACGAATTTCAAGCTTTAGTCTGCAAATAAATTAAAGCCATAAAACTATATGTATTTACATTTCATTAGAATAAACTACTTTTAAACAACAAAACTTACTTATATGAAAATAAATTAATAATGAGACAAAGCTTATTACCATAGTTTCTAGCTCAGAACCAGTGAAGAGTGATAACAGTGGAACTGGAACAACTTTAGACATACCTTCACGAACGGCACTTACTTGTTCATCAAATTCATGCAACCTACAATAATATGAAGATGCTAAGCTACTAAATAAAAATGCACATAAAATAAATGAATGAAATAAAATGAAAGATAATTATTTGAAAAATAATTTTCAATATACAAAAAGCTGCAAAATGAAGAGGTTTCTAGCTTACAAGTGCAAAAAATCCATATTTTAAACAACGTAAATTTTAATTTACAGAAATTTACTTACCTTTGAACATGCAACGCATAATATATCGCCATTAATGATGGAATACCCCATAATAGGAAAAATTTACATTACTAATGCATATGTGAACCGATAAGAAAACTGAGCACTTGGTTGAAATATATACGTCCTATAGCTATTGAAATGGATCTATGAAAAGTTGAATAAGGCTAAAAGAAGCATAATTATCAATGTTTATCATTTCAGTCATTTCTTCCAAGGCAGTTTTAGCAAGTCTGCAGACACAACTGCGTGGAATGTTGTGGTGAAATGGAAACAGAGGGAGTTATGAAATCCCAATCTTTGAGTTTTAAATCTTCAGTACCTAACTTTCATAAATCAAGGCAAAGTTGAAAATTTTGTTAACTAGATTCTGAGAACGAAAAAATTGACACAGAGAAATCGCTGATGTTTAATGATAATATGAGGTTTAATGACCAAGCTCTATTAGAAACAGCAGCTACAATCTTTTGATTGGCATTTGCAAGTGACACCAGTATGTGCCCCATTCATCAAGAGGTGTTTACACTTAATCTCCATAGGTGATCTATAGCACATAAGGTAATGATCACTTGTCTGAGTACTCACTGCAAATTACAGTAGTGTAAAATATGTATCTTCTTGAATTAATAACAATGAATGCGCATCATGCGCAGAGATGGATCATGTTACATACTGTGGCATTAACTGCTTAATAACATTACGAAATTTGATGAAGAGGTTTTGGTGCAAGGCTTTTCTTGTTTGGTCACGGCCCACTGGTTTTTGCATTTCAAACCTAGAATGCTGAGGACAAATCAGAACTATCTGTTTCATGAAAACAATTTGGAACTGGCTCTTAGCTTAACATGACAATTCACCTGTCCATGAAATGAAAGTGAAAACCCAGAGTTCTGAGAAAATGAAAGTTAATGAATTTGAATAGTTGATTCAAATCTTGATTGAGATAATTTATCCATTGTGCCATTTGAGAGCCACACAAAACTGCCACTGCTTGCAATTCTTCAGGATAAAATATTTTAAAAATCTACCAAAACTCAATAAAAAAATCTTCCTTGAAGGGTAGAGACTGTGTAGGGTAAATGGCAGATCAGCTCCAATATAACAATTTTCTTTGAAAAAAATCTAAAACGTGACAGAGGTAAAATTCGTATTTACTACTGCAGATTAAATTACCACCATATTAATTGATTATTATTAAATCATACCTAGCAATATAAAATACACGCATAAAACATACTTAAAAATAATTAAGATAATATTTTAAAAGTTCTGTAGTGCATGTGGTTGACAAAAATTATAGATTCGTGTGTCTTTATTTAAATTACTTATTGAAATATTTAATACCAGTTATTCTCTGAAAATAAAAAAAAATACACGTAATACGAGGGGGGTTTTTTAAGTAAGGGCTGTTTGAAAAGAAAAACCAAACGAAACAAAATTTTCAAAAACCAAATTTATTTTCAGATTCTACATACATTTTTCTAGTTTTCAACATAGTTGCCAAGTTTGTTTAAACACTTATTATACCTTAGAACTAGATTTTGAATATCCTCTTCACAAAACTTGCCTCCTGCTCTGATAACCAAGAGGTCACAACCGTTTTCACGCCCTAGACTAGAAACTTTAGAAAATTCGTTTGAAAGAGTGCTTATGGAAGCGTCTGTTCTCAAGAATTTTCATTTCAACTGAAGCCACCATATCGTCTGTGATCACAGATGGGCGACTGGAGCGAGACTCATCATGGACATTGTCGCGGCAGCTTTGAAGTCTCTGACCCACTTATGCACTTTACCTTCACTCATGGCAGTAGCTTTGTAAACTTCACAAATCTGCCAGTGAATGTCTGCAGTAGACAGGTTTCTTGCCTACAAAAACGTATCACTTACCGTACCTCACACGGGGAAGAATATTCGATAATCTTGAATATTTTAAAGACACAGAACAGAACGTAGAGGTTACCTACACAGCTGCAACTGAACACAGTTCCAAGGAATGCCAGGACATGACGCAAGCACTCGTTGCCACCCGCGGGACGTTATTAGTGCATACAACCAAACGGCCCTTACTTAAAAAACATGCTCCGTATTAATGTCCGCTCTTGGTGATAAATCATGAAGAGATTAAAGGAAATAACTTTTACATGAAACTTCTTTATTAGTGTCTGTAGGCTTAAGTGTCAGTTTGTCGCCGATAGTTTATTGGTTGCTTGCGTAACTGTACTAGCCAATGGGGGTGAAGTTGCCACGGCATTCAAATAGTAAAATAAATTATATCACAATAGTTATCATTGTTTATTTAAATTATCATGGTATTTAAATATTTTTAATTCATACAATTGTTGCTTATTATGCATTTAACTATATTTACATATAAATTACTTAGAAAGTTGCAAATGTTGAGAAATTAAAGGAGACGAACCCAATTAATGAGTTATGCATAGTACATCTCATCAGGTAGGTTTACCCAAACTCCTATGCTAAATATCCTTTCACGTAAAGAGTTTAAAATTTTGCCCGATTTTATTCTGACATTGTATTTTAAACTGATTTTTCAGCTGAATGCAAACTGAGCGTGTCAGGGGAACGTGAACATTTGTTTGCATTAGCAATCATCTGTTTTTGAAATGGTTTACAACTGAACGCAAATTGAGCGTGTCCGGGGGAAGGTGAGCATTTGTTTGCATTAGCAATCATCTGTTTTTGAAACAATTTAAGGCTGAACGCAAATTGAGCATGTCAGGGGGAAGGTGAACATTTGTTCGCATTGTCAATCATCCGTTTTACATAAAAACTACATCTTAACATAATTTCTTTTAAGAATGCCCCCTAGAAAATACAGCACTGAAGAGGTGAGAAAAAGAGCTAAAGCTGCACAAAAACGGCTTTCTTAACAAAAAGAAACCACTGAGCAGAGAAAGAAATGTACCGCCAGTGATTTCCTTCATTGCACTTTAAGTAATTAAGCAAGTAGAAGGGGGAAACCCCGTGGGGCAGTAAACAAAGGGGCGTCCTCACTAGAATGCCCCCTAGAAAATACAGCACTGAAGAGGTGAGAAAAAGAGCTAAAGCTGCACAAAAACGGCTTTCTTAACAAAAAGAAACCACTGAGCAGAGAAAGAAATGTACCGCCAGTGATTTCCTTCATTGCACTTTAAGTAATTAAGCAAGTAGAAGGGGGAAACCCCGTGGGGCAGTAAACAAAGGGGCGTCCTCACTGCCTGCCCTGGGTAATTCAGTTTGAATTAGACACCTTTGCACAAATCATTTTAATTACAATTTATAATATCTAGAACAACGGTCATTTCGTATGAC
>KK118329.1:0-40651 GCA_000611955.2 Stegodyphus mimosarum | reverse complement strand
CGGTCATTTCGTATGACCACCGGGTTTTCTAGTTATTCATAACAGGTAATTACATTTTTTCTTGTGAACCTCTGATTATTTACTCCTAAATGCTCAGACCATTTCGTTTAAGCTAATTTTTATTCTTACCATAAATTTAGCCAGATTATTGTTTAGTTAAACTTCAGATATCATTTTAATAAAGAGAAATTGAAACATTTCTGTACTTCAACTGATCAACTTCTTTTATGATCCAAAACCCTTTTGTGTGAAGCTGTAGAATCATTAGGTTTATTTTAGAGCAGAAAACATGAAAAATTTGCAACACAGAGATTCTAGTTCTGGACCTCTCAATTGCCAGCTAGATAAGCTTTTAATAATGCCATGAAAGGTGAAGGTATGCAGTATGGAAGGAAAACAATTCCTTCAGATCTTTTCCACTTTTTCACAAACTAGCAGCGGATGGGGAGGGTGGTTGCCCTGTCACCAAATCCAAGATAGTTATGATTGTAATCCATCACATTTTAGTTTGAGGGCCACTTGCAGAGATACTGTTAGGTTTATTTTGTAGCAGGAAACATGAAAAATCTGGAATGCCCTCCCAAGGATTTAATTTTCGAATCTTCAGATTGCTAGCCAAATTACACGCTTTGAATTGTACTGTGAAGGCGTAAAGTAAGGAAGGAGAAAAATTCCTTACAAAGAGACTGCATATCCATTCTAATTTTTCCCCCCAAAGAACTTAAATCTGATCAAACAATTATCTGAAGTATAGGCAAAACCAATTTCTTTTTAGAGGCTATTTTTGAAACACAAATGTTTTTCTTACACAGCACTTCATTATTTCTTCTAACTGATTATCCATACTTAGAAGGGCATGATTAAAGTATCATACCTTAAGACAATACATTCATAGTCAAATAAAAAATTCCGATTGGAATTGTTTGTCAAAATACATATGCACCTCGGAAAATTAATAAATCCAAGTGAATTTTAAACTAGGACCTGCTTTCTCTATTCAAGAAAGACACAGAGAACAGGCATTATATTTGTAAGGCTTTTCAAAATGTTGAGCAGTTGAGCTTTGAAAAGATTTTTCAAAATAATTTAATTAGCTGATTATTGACACAGTAGTTTGCTATATTGAATACCCATAACCTTTTTTGGTCTCCTCTCTTTTTTTATTCTCATTATAATTTACTTCAGTTTGCATTCATTAAATTTCCCAAGGAATTCTAATATGTCACATTTACTTCAGATTCCTAAATTACTTTCATCCTTTCTTACACATATTTCTTACTTTTTTTATACTCTAAAGTGGACATGTTGCTACAGCTGCTTGTATGAAAACAAATTTAACTTGAAAGGGGAAACGTATTTCCTGCTTTACCTGAGTCAAATGAACCTCAATCCATTACCCTATTATCCACCACTGAATTTAAATTTCTTGATCCTACTACTGTCAGTTATAGCACTACTACTTTGGGATAACTTCAAATTCTGAATAATAGTTCTTCCAACTTCTTTAAAAGTAATTCTTGAATGAAAGTCTCATCAAATGAAAAAACACTTTTTTCAAATACATATGAGCTAAGTTTAAAGGATGTAAAGTAACCAACAGTGATATTTTTCATACCAGAAACAGAAGCTTCAGTGAAATCATGAAATTTATAGTCATCACACACACCTTACAAATATTATTTTCTATGCATGATTTGCTCAATATAAGGGTCAGAGAAAAAAAATGTCAAAGTTGTGTATTTAAAAGTTTTAACAAAATTCAATAATTGTGTTATCAATCAGGATTGCACCATTCAGAACAATTAGTACTGCTGCAGAGCTTTTTTCACTTTTATTTTACAATAGCTGATAATATTGATCTTCAAATCTTTTGTTATCGTATCGCAGTTCGCATAAAAACAAAGAAAGAAAGATTAAAATAACTCCCTATTATTATAATAAAAAAAACATGCATTTAATTTTAAGACCACAGCTATATATGCATATATGTATATAAGCGTTAAATAACTCCCTATTGTGTGTAAAATAAGTATGTACGTGTGTGGAAATAACTCTCTATTATTATAAAAAAAAAACATGCATTTCATTTTAAGACCATAGTTCACAGCTCTATATACATATATGTATATATGCATGTGTGTGTGCATGTGTTTACTGAAACAACAGAACTTTATACTTGTTGAATAAAGATTATACAAGAAAAAAGGCTTATTATTTACATAAAATAAAATACAAAACACAATTTTTTAGACAAAATTTAAATATTAAACTATTATTTCTTGATTAATTTCTAACTCAAATCGCAATGAGACTTTCTTTTAGATGTTAATCTAACAATATATATATATACATTTCAAGAAATGTATGTTAATGTTGAGTTATACACACACACATATATATATATATATATATTAAAATAATTTATTTGTGATTTAAGTTAAAAACGTAAAATAGAGTTATCGATTTTGTTGCAGAACCGGCACTTAGCAGCAGTGTTTCTACATATAATGTAGATACTGTTTGAGAAGTGCTGTCATGGTTCACTGCAGTGATAAATTGTGTTTTCATAGTTTCTTGGCTTCTCAGCCCTATAGTTACATTTCTGGATTGACTGGACTCATCATTCAGCTGAGTAGTCATATGAGCTAAGGTCTGGTGTCATTACCTAGGTATGATACAGTTGAGTCTGAATATTATGCTCAAGGTTGCAGTTTATCCAATTACCGTAATTTCGCACGTATAGTCCGCAGACACGATTTTATATAAAAAAAATTTCAAAAATCGTCAGAAAGTCCGCGGACTATATGTCGGAAATTACGTTTTTTTAATACGGCAATATTAATGTATTTTAGAAACAAATAACTACGTATAAATAGAAAAAAGTACTTACTTACCAATATACCTTCAGAAATAAAAAGCTAAATACAAATAAAAAACAGTGCTTACTAATTAATCATATATTAATTAATCACACATTCTACTACATTCACGAAAACCTTCAAAGTCCGATTCATCGGTATCAGAATTAAACAGTTCTAATATATTTTCGGGAAGAGTGTCCGAAAGTTCATTTTCAGCATCGCTATCTTCACTGTCAGTGATTTCCTCGCTTTCACTAACAATCCTGGCTTTTATAAATCCCGATCGGATGGTTGACACTTTTTCCAGGATTTATCGATCCATTCGGCAAATTCAGTGTATGAATTTCTCCTATTTCCTCCTTTTGAGAAAGTATGTAAACCTTCTGACATCCAGATCTCCCAGCAAGCACGTACGTGGGACTTGAAACTTTTGTTCACGCTAATATCCAGAGGTTGCAGGATTTTTGTTAAACCTCCTGGAATAATGCTAAGTTCAGCACCGATGTTTTTTTTTTTTTTAGCTTCCGCCTTTACACTGTCTTTTATGTGTGCCCTCATGAAATCCATAATTAGTACTCCTTTGGAACTGAAAAAGGCACCTTCTCTCTTCTTCCAAACTTCTTGAAACCAATCGAGCATAATGTCCTCGTTGCACCAACCCTTTTCATTGCACCGTATTACGACGCTTCGAGGAAAATTTTCCTTGGGAATTGTTTTTCTCTTAAAGATTAAGAGCGGCTTCAACTTTGTGTCGTCAGCACAGCAGGCCAGCATCACTGTGAATTGGGTCTTTTCTTGACCAGTTGTTGATATTGATATTGTTTTCACTCCACAAGTATGGACAGTGCGATTCGGTGGGCAATCAAATGTTAATGGAACTTCGTCCATATTTATAATATTTTTTAGGGAATACTTCCCTTCTAAACTGAAGGAAAGAAGTTTTTTTTTCATCTACGTCGTCCGGAACAGCCTGACACATTGTCGTTCTGCTGCAAACTCTCAAGTTTTTACGAAGCATGAAGCGGTAAACCCAATTTATTCCTCCCTTGAAATCCGTTATCTGCATCTCTTCTGCCATGGACTTCGCTCGGAGATGGATTTTAACTGTTGAAATGGAGAGTCCGGCATTTCTTTGGTCGAGAACCCATCTCAGTGAATTTTCCTCTAAAGCTGTCCATTTTACTTTTCCATGCCGATTGGATCGCTTTCTTCCCATGCTTTTTAACACATTCTTTTGTTTGCGCCAATTTCTCACCGCTTTCTTGTCCACTTCAAAATAACGGCCCGCTTCTCTATTTCCATCTTTTTCAGCTTTCTCAACTACCTTGAGTTTAAACTCAGCAGTAAAACTCCGGCGATGTTTCATCAACGTTATCGAAGATGAAAGACAAAATACGAAAACAAAATACTGTGCAACGTGCTATCCTCGTGATAAGTGGTAATGAAATGTGACCTTTGACCCCACTCACTCGGTGTTGCCAAACCACGCTATAAGTAAACTAATCACGCTTTTTTTTCGTACTCCAGGTAACTTGCTACTAAGGTTCCTAAAAACCGAGCTCACGCATCAACTACTTTTCCCCCTCCAGGCAGTTGCGCTAAAGCAGTGCAAAGGATACTGGGATACAAGACTCTGGTTGCGCTAAGTAAGTGCTCATATCCCGGCATCGCTTGATGCGAAAGCCTGGATTTTAGGAGCTCTACTTGCTACTACTCATTCGTTCTGCACTATGCTTTATGGTTTACTATCGATACGATACATACGAATGTTATCTTGGAATCTCGCGCTTTTTTTATATTTGATCATCTGCAGTTCATGACAGTGTTTCTTAAATTTCAACGATTTTAATCGTGAACAACCAGCGTATTATCCGCATTGGTGGATAGTCCGCAGCTTCAAAAATTCGCATTTTAAACACAGATAGTCTGTGGACTATACGCGCGAAATTACGGTACTTTCCTTTTATGGCTGTTTGTGCACTCCTGCCATACTCTTGATATTCTGATATCACAAACCAGATTAATTATTATTCTTATAGATATTTATATTTGAAAGCCATATGACAATTTTTCTAATCATATAATATTTCAATGTCATGAAACTTTTTATAATAGTGCTGCATAAATTTCCTATTGTTTGACTGATACAGGCCAAAAATTTATTTCCTTATATTCAGTCAACTGTTCAGTCAGTAGCACAAAGTGCAGATATTTGCCTTAGACTCAAATTATTGAGTTTAAAATCATTAAATTTAAAATTTCAAGTTACAAATAATTTTCAACCTTCAAAGACCCCTATAATTTTCAACTCATTCACAACACTAGATTGATTTATGATATTTAGACACTGAATAAGAGATAACCTGCCTTTTCAACAACATCCAGAAGCTCTTTTACATGTACAAAAATAAAAACAAAATAATAATTAACATCAAAATTTATATGTACAAAACGAGAACAAAACAATAATTAACATCAAAAGATATATATTCTTTATGTCACTGTGGATTTCAAAATTTAATCTAAATTACCTATAATTCAAAGCAAGACGAATATATTCCACTCGATTTTCTGGAGTAATGCAAGAATACTTTGAACTAAGAGGAACTTCTGCACCAGTTGCACTATGAGTACTGAAGGGCAAATCAAATTTTCGCAGGCTCTCGGCTTCCATATAGCGAATGCTAACAAGCCCTTAATAAGAGATCAAATAAACATATTAAACAAAAGCAGGTATTCATTAATTGACAATTACATACATAGACGTGGGTGTCTGCAGAATGGAGCACAAATGGAGGGACCTTATCTTCCTGGAATTGAGTAAAGAAGTGTTCTTGTATTGATGCAATGTATTCTGTAATGTACTTGTGAAATCCTCAAATTAAACAATTAAATAAATATTTATTCATGTAATTATTCGACTCCAATATTTATCTTTTACCAAAATATTTTTTTGGGTTGCCCATGCATATAGAGGCAGATACTATATAGAGGCATATAGAGGCAGATATATTAACAGATAACAATGTAGCAAAATATCTTAATTACACAGCAGTTACATGTAGGACAAATATGAATAATTTTTATTGAACAAGATATTTTAATGAATAAGCTACTTAAGGCTAATAAGGTTACTATGAAGTATTTGAAAGATGTAGGAAAATACATTCAAAAACAATATTCTTGGGAAAAAATTGTGCACAAAACCCTGTGTTACTCAGAAAAAAAAGTTTTATTCAAAACAACCTCACTCTGTGTGGAATATGGATTAATATGATCCAACAGCATGAGTGTTGATTCCAAACGAAAGGGGGAGGATTGAACGGGTTCAAAAGATGCATACATATAATGCTCAGATATATCACTGCTTCAAAACTGCCACGGTATGAAGAGGAGATTAGTTACATAACTCCAGTTTCATTTCAGTAAAAGTAAACAGTAATAAATAAAACTAGTGCTTACATCTTTTGTGTGATAATGCAAAAATGTGAAAAAGCTATGAAAAATACACAGCTATGGGTTTTAATATCTGACACCACATAAAACCTGCATACACATCAAAAGCAATAACTACTGAGAAATTAAATTTAATAACACTCTTTAACAATACTTTAAAATAAAAGTTCAATAATAAGACAGCACATCTTCAGACTTCAACAGCTAAATCACAAAGAATCCTCAAATTGAAGTCCTTACATGATCAGTGAACATACATTTTATAAACTATTTGCTGCTTGTCAACCATTAGCAATCCATCATGTTGTTTTAAATATTCCTTTTTATATGTACTTCGGACATAGGAAACGCACCAGCATGAAAGAATGGGTAGAATGAGATATCGACTGATACACAGACAGAGCATGTATATGTAAATAAGTGATGTTATTTATCGAATGATAACTTTATACAGCATTGAAATACACAGGAAATCAATAAAATATATTACTATCTCTTGTCACAATGCAAACTGAAACCCTACAAAGTACAGATTCAGTTAATGTTTGGATAGTATGCTGTGAACCTTCATATGCTGTGAACCTTCCTCCAGAGTTCGCCTTCCAGTAACGGCTAGGACAAAGCAGAGAACCAATGACCAATTATGTCCCAGATATGCTCAATTATCAAAAGATCAGGAGACATTGCAAGCTAAGGAAGTAATCACACATACAGCAAGGCTTTTCAACTAATGAAATGTGTTGCCCTGCTGGAAAATATTTTGTAGGCACTGAAGGTAAGATAGCAGTACATCATCAACATATCACTATGCCTCTGATGTGTAACAGGGGTGACCTGCTGACTGATGGCACCTCAAACCATTATGCCACACCGATCAGTGGTATGGTATGCAGCAATAGTAGTCCAATTGGCTCAATCTCCCGGCATCTGCAGACTTTTAACCAGCGAGTATCATCAGACAAACAAAGCCGAAATTCGTCGCTGAATACCACAGAGTGTCATTCAGATATGTGACTGGTTTGTTGAAGACACCATTACAGTCTTTTGCATCAATGATTTGGCGTTAATGGCAGTCTTCACAAAGAGCAGTTTGTGTGCAGGCTGCTTTCAGCTAAATGTTGGGAAACTGCTTTTCCATACATTGCAGCATCCAAAACTCCCTACACATTACACAAAATGCCAATTTTGTCAACTGTGGGTCCACCACTTCTCTTCATATGCATTGATGTGTGCATTCTGTAGTATGTCTAGATGGATCTGGTCTTTCACGACTGTTTAGCTTTCCCTCATTGATCTATCTAGACCAAGTTATATGCACAGTGGATATGTCTACATGTGTTTTAGCAGCGATATGACAGTAAGACCAACCAGCCTTATGTAACCCTATAATATGATCCTTCATAAAGTCATCCATTTATCAGAACTGCTTAGTGTGTCATCGTCCACACATCTCTTAATTCACACATATCTTCTGGAATATTGATTTTTCTCAAAATTCTGAATTCCCTAAGCAGAAGAGAGTAGCGACTGTTGATTTGTCCACCATTTCCTTCCCTTTTATTTCAAGCTATAATCATCTGACCAAATTGCATCATATATCCTCTGCATAATTTATTCTGCTTTGTAGTCCCCAAAATTTCCATATTTATATAGCCGAATCTTCATGGTATTGCATTTTCTATGCCGGGCAGTGTACTTTTGTTTTCAAAATTTAGCAAATTTTTCATCCAGTCTTAGTCATCACAGAATTTTGATAGTTTAATCGATACCTATAGAGTTAGATAATCAGTTTAAGATTGCTCTTAGTATTATTCCAAAATGTTTCCCAATTAAAAAAGAACAGTAACAAGATGACATCAATGTTTTTATATCAATATTAAAAGAATGGTGACTGCTGCAAGTACATAATATTCATGTGTATCAATATAACCATTACGCTTTCTGCTGGGGTCAATGCATTTTTGTAATTAATTTGCTCTCTATTTGAATTCTGTTTCTGAACTACATAGTCCTTATGCTAAAATCATAACTTGATTAGCTATATAAAAAAAATCCCCCCAAAACGTTTTTAGATCACTGTAGTGGTATCTAATTGTGATAACTTTGTTGATAAAATGCAGTAAAAATAATTGTATGCAATATATTTGCACAATGTCACTTAATTCCTATAACAATCTATGAAAAAATCAAACCTTGAAAAATTTAAAACAATAAAGGTTTCAATGCAAATTCAAATAAGATTTAAATATTTGTTCTTTCAGAAATATATCTGAAAAGAAGTGCAGCAGGTTAAAATATTAATTGCTTAAAAAGCATATATTAGGAGTGATTGCCAACTGTATAACTCAAGAAAACACAAACTAAAACTTATTAAACTAAGTGTATTGAAAACGTAACAGGAGAAAGTATAAAAGGGTCAATCTGATTTGAATGTAAATTGTGAAATGAATACTTAACATAATCATTGATTATTACTGATGCCTCAGTCAATTAATATGACCCTTGTTCTTGTTTTATCTCAGTTAATTTTTGTCACATGTGTAAGCTCAAACACCAAAAGCTAAGCGAATGTTGTTTCTGCAAAACAACAAACTAAGTTGTTTGTTGAGATGTGAATAAGTCTTCATTTTTATAATTTTGTGAGTTTCACTGACTCTGTCCATCACATTGACTTTCAATGCTTAATAATTGTTCAGAAAATTTATTTTAATATAGTTTAAATAACAATACCTTTGAATGATAATTTTTATGAGACAACAATCAATGTATATCTATTTACTCTACATGCCACTGAAAATCTACAAGCCATAGATTGGTAATATGCAGAAGTTTACCTGGTACATAATCTTTATCAACTTCAGTTAGATCAGATGATGTAAGTGACATTCCCGTTAATTGTTTCCACACAGGTTCAGCCATATTTAAGCTTAGTGGACTACCTGTTCGCATAGCTATTCCCATAAGCATACCTAAGAAAGATAAAAGCATTACAAAGAATATTCATATTACTACAAATATCACTTCAAACATAATTTTATTTAATAAAATATATTGATTTCTATAAATTAAGGGGGCTAATAAACAAAATAATACATAAAGGATTCTGACAAAACTTGAAAAAACAATGTAAATTACATTCTAAATTTGTTAAAACAGTATAAAATCATTATGGAAAACTTTTTCTATCAAAGATTAGCTCACAGAAGAACCAATAATGGCAATTCCATGCTGTTTATGATATCATCAATCCTAGAAGACCATCACTCTTTGAAAACAGGATTAAGCTCTTCACTAATATCAGCTGGCTCTTTAAAAATAATATCATGCCTTCCTAGGGCATTTCAACATGCTCATTAAGACTTAAATCCAGAAACTAAGCTAATCATTGTATATCTATTTATTCTACATGCCATTGAAAATCTGGCCAATAATCAATCCATGTCCATTATGATCTTCTCTTGAAAATATTTTTTCACCAGTTGTGCTTAACGTTAGTGAAAGGTATCATCATGCAATATGAGCTCTGCCTACTGAACACATATTTGCCTAAAGACATTCATAAAATTGCAGAATACCATCTCGATAAGCATGAAGCCTTCATATGTCAGCATTGAGAGGTCTGTGAATCAACCTAAAGAAATGTTTCCTTTACAAACATGTAACTTATGTCAGAAAGGATCTTTGAAAGACATTAAGCTGACGGTGAATGCTTGATCATCTTCATATTGAATAACACTTGAAAATCTCTGCAGTCACTACCTAGGTTCATTTAAGAAAAGTCTGAATGCCCACTGGTCTTCAGTTTATTTCATTAAACTGCAGGCTCAGTTCAATCATTTTCTTTTGCAATACATATTAAAGAACACTACTCATAGGCAGTCTAAAGTGCAGACCTTCCGTTAAGAAACCTAACTGAAAGCTGATAAAGTACTAGTATTTCTTATCATTATAAACACAAACAATGACAAAGAATGGAAGTGCAAGCACACGCTCTGCTCTAGTATAATGTTAATTGCCCATATCTATCTTGCATAGAGTCTGAATTCTGAGATTCCAAGATTGAATTTTCGAAATCAGGAATCCATGTTTCAAAACTGATTCAACTACCTACAAACAGCACAATGGCTTGCATTCCACCATTATACTGTGCTTTTGCTGTACTTTGAGCTGGCTGATGGCATTTTACCACAGTTTATTCAGAAAATGATGTCTCGAAGGTCTTTCTTACAAAATGGCTATTTCACTTTTTTTTTTTTAAAATTTATATTAGAACATGAAATAATGCCTCAATCTAAAATACCTATTTTTGTCCTCTTTCTGGATTAAATCAATGACAAAACCTAGATTCGTTTTGAATGACATACTGATATACCATTCTTTTATTGACTTTATGACTAAATTTGTTGAAATTCTATTATTTATGAGTTGTTGAAAATTTTCTGATCGTTTAATAAATAATGTGAACAAACGTATGCAACTTGCATGTCTGGAAAACTGAGATATCCAAGATTTTTTCAAAAATGTGATTTGAATAACAAAAATAATAACAATTTCTAAGCATAAAAATACACATTTTTGAAGCCACAATATTACTTGAGAATGGCATAAGGTATTTAATGTGCATCCAGGCATGGTAGTTAAAAATGGAAGGAATTGATTTTTTTAAAATTTTAAGGCTGGGTAGGACTGTGGCAGAGTATGCAAGAATTATCTGTCTAAGCAAAGGGATGCCTTCCTGGAAGACTTTTTTTAAGGGAAACTTGACTTGTATTCACATTACCACACGGAAAAAAAACCACAAAAATTCCCATGCAGCCAGCCCATTCACTACGGTTTGAACACAGCTTAAGCTGCCAATGTTCAGCAATTTTTTCTCTCAGCCATTGGTAGGCACTAAATTTTTAAGGAAACTTGGCCAATTATGAGTTTAAGTGATTATTATGAATGTATATAATTAATTTATGCAAATCCAGCACTTGGTAGATGTTGCTGGTCTGGACATACATGTTTCTGCTATTTTGCCTCTACATCTCACATAGTCAACAACATGCAAATGAAAAGAATTTGTAAATTTCGTGCATTACTCAAAACGTAACAAAATTATAGAAGACGGTTTAAGTTTACAAAAACCCTCTAAAGAAGGCCCTCCAAAAGCAATGAAATAGATGTGCTATACAACAATGAGATTATGAGAACTGGCAAATATCATTCACATCTGCTTGGCTTTGCCAAAATAGGATGCATATCCTGGACTAAGTGCCAAATTCAAGAGATTTCAAACAAGAACCTAAGGTATGTTCTCAAGATTAACGTTCCCATACACTAGCTCCAAGAAAAAAATAGCTGCAAATGGTGAACCAAAACTGTGTTTAAACCATAAAATCTTTAAAGTGTTTACTTTAAATTGTAGCCTCAGTTAAGTTACTGACATGTTCTTACAAACTTAACAAAATCTTTTTAGGCAGACAATTTTAATGGAAAGTTTATCAACAATATTTATCGAAAGCAGTATATTCAACAACTGGATTACTGAAATAACATCACTAAAAATTAAGTTTTTCAGAAAACAAGTACCATTATAAATGCTTTACACATATGTATCTACTTTACAAATAAAATAGTGAGTTATTCAACATGTAGCTCAAATTTTTTTTTATTTTTGATAGAAATGAAGGTTCATCTTTTTTAGTTATTCACTAAGTGTTAAATGGGCCATGAAGTTTTGTACTTCAGAAATTCGAAAATCTGACACTAAATTCAGTAGCTGGTTTAACCTGGGTAAATTCAGTAGCTGGTTTAAACTGGGTGAATTTTACACCAAGCGTTTTTGAATTACAAGTACTTGATTTGTCCATAACTCACTGAAATTTTTCATCCCATTAGCAAAGGCCAATCTGATGGCCAAGAGACAATTATCACAAAATGGCTTTTCAGCCTTTTCTTCATTAGGAATAACAGAAACCAGTTTTTTTACTAATAAGTTAGCTCCTGTATAATATAATTTTGATTGATCAAACTTGCCCAACATAAGGACTTAGGACTTGTGGTTTGGCCTTAAGAACAGAAATCCAAATAGAAGCCTCGAAAAAAAGATTAGCTAAAGATGGGTAACGAAGAACTAAACCAACATTCCCTAACCATTAAAGCGTTTACCTTAAACTGAAGCTAAGAAGAATTGCAAATGCCTTCAATGCATATAACTCCTCTAATATAAATGACTCCTTTTTATAACCTACAACAAATATGTCTAGGGTTTAATTTTTCTCAACAAGATAACTGTTTGATAAACTTTTTCTGAATTTTTAATGAAAATACTTTATACAAGTATAAGAAAAAAATTCTGCACTGAATTAATAATAAAAATATATTATAAAATATGATACAGAAATGACACATTAAGATGTGTTAAGATGGTTAAATGTACATATGTTTTCTTTATTAAGTTCTAAACATTAAAGTTTATGAAAATGTTTCCCTTTCTTCACTGCAACATTTCAGAATAACAATAAAGCAAATAACAATATATCAATAAACTAAATTTATTCAAAGCTTTAAAATTTCTTATAAAACAGAAAAAAGAAGATGTCAACAAACCTTTAAAAAGTATCAGCAGTTTCAGTTTATGAAACCAAGTTTAAAAAAACTAGCAAACACTATATGCCAAACATCATGGCAAGATATCAGCTCCACCAGGTGTTGGAGGGATATCAAAGATTGCAAATTGCCACTGCAACATAATTTGCAATACCACTCTACATAATGATCTCATATGCAAAATTGAAAATTTCATCTTTTATTTGTATGCCATCAAGATTCAGTACAGTTTAAAACAAGGGACTAAGTAACTGGATAACCTGAGAATGAGATGAGTTTTAATAACAATAGGTCAGTTAGATTTTGCCTCATACATACCACTTTGATATTAGTTTCGACAAAAATGTGATCAGACCTTTTCTTCTCAGTTTATTCACTTTTCATTTCTTATTTTTTTACCAATTTGTGTGCTTGTTTATTTTCCATCCCATGATGCAGAACACATCAATGGTCTTTGAGGACAGCTAATTGAATACTATTGCTATGGATGACCAGACAATATTCAACATTTGAGCACCTGTACACACATTTTAAGAGAACACTGTATCTCTTTCACAATTTACCTTGTAATGTGATAGAACCACTACTACATTGAAGAAGATTAGTTTAGTAAAGTGATTATATGAGTTTACGCAGATGCCAGAAACATATTTTCCTATTAGCCGAATGGTGTAGGAAATGGAAATTATTCTATCACAAATTTGGCAGCACATATGAATGTTCAATGCTGATGAATTTTGTATGATGCAAGGACTGATGATACACAATCAAAGCACTGATGACACACCATTTCACTAAGATCATTAACATAATACTACAGTGGCAACACTTCCCTCCCAGCTGGAGCAACACTTCCCTCCCAGCTGGAAGCTAGCTAAAATAATGCCAATTCTGAAGCCCCAAAAATCAGCCTCCTTACCAGAGTCCTACCAACCCATCAGCTTGCTGTCATTGTTGAGCAAAATCATGGAAGTAATTCTACTGACTAGAATCAATCAGCACTTGGAGCAGAACAATACAATCATGGCTTCAGAAGCAGGCATTCCACTGTCAACCAGCTGTACCGTGTTGTTGAATTTATCAGTGAAGGCCTTCAACAGAAAAAAGTAACAGGAGGATTATTCTTTGACATAGCAAAGGCTTTCGATTGTGTATGGTTAGATGTACTCAGCTAAACTACACAGCCTGGGTTTCCCTGGTTACATCACAAACATAATTAGTTCCTTTGTCGTTTAAGTTTTAAAACACTATCTACATGCAGAACTATCCTCGCAGGCATCCCACAGGGTAGTCTGCTTGGATCCACTCTTTTTTATATCTATGTGAACGACATTCCTATCACAGACAACACAACACTAGCAATGTATGCCGATGACACTGCGATCCTTACTCAAAGTGCATTTCTCAGGCCAGCAATACAATGGTTCCAAGACTACATTAACACACTCGAGATTTGGCTGAACAAATGGAAAATTAAAGTTAACATTGACAAGACACAGGCAATCTTATTCACAACGAAAAGCAAATTCAACAAAAAAACTGTGAATGGAGAACTAAGCTCTATGGAGAAGAAATACCATGGGCCAAGCAAGTCATTTATCTTGGGGTGATCTTCGCAAAAAATCGTACACGGGCCCCACACATCTATCATTAGAAAGTTTCAAGTTAGTAAAATTACACTACACTCCTTAATTTCACGAAACAGTCTACTTTCAATAGAAAACAAGTTGCTCATATATAAAACCGTTCTGCATTCCTTCCTCTGTTACACTTGCCTTGTTTGGACATACTCATGCAAGTCTTATAGAAAAAAATTGCAAGAGGTGCAAAATCTTGCATTTAGATAGATTACAAATTCACCTTGGTATGTCCAGAAGTGGAAGATACATGAGGAGCTACGTATCGAAGAACTAAAACATTTCTATTGCTGGCTTGCCCGGAGGTTTTATGGTAATTTAAGAAACATTAACAAACCCAGTTATCCAGGTTTACAATTATGACGTAAACAATAGCAAGCGGCCGATGGCCATACTCTGTAAAAATCTTGAATAATTATTAAGTACTTCCTGGCTATGTATGTGCACTTTTATTGTACGTATAAATGTTTAATTGTATTTCCCTAATCTTAATCTTTTACTAAGCACCGTAGGTTTCACACTTGTTCCTTTTATCTTTGTTTAGCTACTAAGTGTCACTTCAGGTTAGGCAAGAGTGTCAATGGGACAGATAGAGAGTTGGTATCAATGGTTTCCAGCTTTCCTAGACTGCTGTACATGTCTATGATATTTATCTGATTTGCATACGCCTCATTACATTAGATGCATATGATTAATGCTTATTAGTTTCTTACACAGTTTATTTAATGATAATAATAATAAATAATATATTATAAAAAAGGTTATCATATTGACAAAATAATATGTTATATTTCTCTAAAAGTTACTTGCTGATTTACCATTCGCAATTGCCTATTTGTAACTGTTGATACCAACTACCTATCTGTCCCATTGACACCATTGGTAAAATGGGACTGGAATTTGCATCATCAACAGAAGCCTACAACTTCTAAAAGAAATCTTGACGTGAATCTAATTCATCTAATGAAGAAGTGAAGCTAGCCGACTAAATTTACAAGAAAGTTCACACAACAACAACAATTATTGAAAAATATTTATTAATTGTTTTTGTCTGACATTATAAAGTTATTTTTAAATGCAGCATTTTAAAGTTTCTTCAGTTTAGACGAGGGTGGGTTTTACAATTAGGTGAACCTAGGTGACAACTTAGTACGACTTTGTACTCATAAACAAAGAAATTATTTGCATTTAGATCTTTCTAATTTTAAAATTCAAGTTAAATACACTTTACTTTAATATTAACTAAATATTATTTCAGTATTATAAGTACAATAGAACCTTGATTATCTTTAACTGTAATGACCTCAGTTAATTGAAAACTAAGTTAATTGGCTCAATTTAAAATATTTTTTCTAACAAATATTCTGGGAATTGTTTATTTGAAATTCTAAAAATAAGTTCACAAACATGACTATTAATATTTTAATAATCTCTTTTATTACTAAACAAAACTCGTTTTTCCAGTGAACAAATAATCTATATTAGATTTCATTTTGTAATAAAAATATTTCTGAAAAACTGGAATAAATAAACCCCATCAAAATTTATATAAAAGGCAAAATTTGATCAAATTTCTTACATGCATTTTCATGAGATTAATTTTTGAAAAATATGTTAACCTTTTCATGCTCATGCTTCATGCACACCTCAGCAATAGTGGAATCAATAGAAATCAAGGAAACATATTTCCTAATGCCTGCAGAAATTTTATTACAGTTTCTTCCATTGCCGGCAAATTTCACAAGTTGATATTTTAAACTAAGTTTAAGGTAAAAAAATATCACGATTTCTTTATAAGAACCACTACAACTTGGACTATGAAAAAAAAAGGAGCACACAAAAAATGGCGATGTTGCTCAACTGAAGGACTGCTTAAAAGAATAGTTATGAATGGTGTTGCTAGCGTTTGGCACATTCTGAAATGAATGAATATATTCATCACATATTTATTAACTAAAAATTTTCTTGAATTATGTGAATGAAACTTATTCCATTTAAAAATGGCACTTTCCTTTCAAATAAAAAAATATTGAAAAAAAAAGAAAAAAATCAAGCAAAACTTTTATAATTGCTTTGCAATGACTACTAAGTTGCTATAAATTTTAAGAAATAACTACTGGCCAAATGTTGTATTGTTTATTTAATATGCAAGCACTTAAAGGGATGAGGAAGACTCATACATACCAAGAAATCTAAACATATCCAGATGCAAACTAGACTTTGCCAAAGGATTGAGTAAAAAGCAGTCTTTGTTTGTTCCAGCGTCATCTCGGCCATTAGGAGTCAAAATAAGAAGTGGCAAGGAACCATTTTGCAACTCATCGCACATTTCTGCAACTGATTCACTATATCCACCTCCACAATCATCAACACTTTCACCTACAAACATGAAGTTGAATAGGAAAAAGATCACTTTCGGATAATAATTTTAAGATCTCCATAACACACTTATTAATACTTTCACAAAATTTTTTTAAAAAACTAAGATTAAAAGGTGAATCATGTAATTAGCTGCTTAATGAAAAGTAAATATACTCACATCAATATGCATTTCAAAGAAGTCAGTATACATTACTTCTCTTGCTAAAACCAGCATTTAGAATTTGCTCAATTCTGGAACAAGTCCAAATATTCAAAAAATTCACTTTGGATATTTTTTAACATTCATGCATGGGAAAATAATGAACAAAGTAAACATGATAAGAAAATTTTCATGAATTCTGTATCAGGAGTATCCTAATGTCAAGCATTTAATTCATTTCAGAAGACAAGACAGCAAACAAATCAAACAGAAATTAAAATCACTTGACTTCACAGTTATAAATGGCATGACACTGTCCATAAGTGTTATCTAGATCATATTCTGCGTGCAAAGTGGAAGAATATGCAAATTAAAATTATTAACAAAGCCATAAAGAAAACTTTAAATGAAAAATTTCAAATGATAAAAATTAAAGAAAAGAAGATTACTTCTAATTCTAGATTACATCTAGAAATTTTCTATAATATCAAGTAACACCCTAATACAAGAATCCAATATTATGAAACACACTGCACATATTCACAAAATTTGTTATTTTTTGGTGCTTTCCTAACTGTTTGAAATGCAGGTCTCATGTATGAAATTACTCTGCAGCGGATTTGAAAACTTTACATGAAAATTATGATAGGTATTTCGATTAAGTTTATCAGAAGCATGAACTACAGTTTAAACACAGTTCCAAATAAATCATCTCTACAATTAATAAAGATGAAAGTGCAATCAGTACCTATAAAAAGTAATGCCAAAAATTTGCCTTTAGACCATATTCATGGATGTGATATTAGCATAAATTGCAAGCACTGAATGATCATTTTCTGTCCTGAAGAGAATTAAGACTTATAGCAGAAAGAGAACAGCACAAAATCAGCTTTTGGGTTTTGCAGCCGTATCAATTAACAGTTACGTGCATAATATGGTGAAACAAAGAAATGCCTTCCCCCCTTCCGGTTCTAGAATAGAAGGCTTAGCTTAAAGCAATTAAAAGAAAAATCTTTTTTAAATTGAATTCCTTAGAAAACACTTTTTCATTTTTTAAATTTACTGCTTTACGTTAAAGAATTAAAATAGAAGTTTGTGATAGCTTGAACTTTTATGATTTCTAATTACTCTAAATGTCTAAAATCTAATGTCCAGTGTACTCTATACCAGCCAAAAGTAATATTTTTGACTGACTACTGTACATCCCTCATGCGTCTACATTAGCTCACCAGAACAAGAACTTCTGAAATTTTTAAGAGCACAGCCATCAACAAAATATTTGTGTCTGGTTCCTTAAATTGAGTCTGACTCAATAACTAAATGAGATAGGTCACTTCCTCATGAAAGCAACCTAAAAATTACAGCTTGAATCACCACCTAAACTTCCCTTCAATCTCCTATACATCTGGACATTGATTCTGAAAAGAGCAACCCTGTAGAAAGCAATGAAAGGATGTGGATTTAGATCAAATCATGCACCAATTGCAGCTGATAAACAGATAAATAGTCTGCAAAACTCCAACTTCTATTTAAACTTGGTTTTAGCAAACCAATCTATAATATTTTATCTCATTTTAAAATTCATTTCAACTGCATATAAAAGTTTGTTCTTCAGCATACAAAATTAATACTTACTTATGGTAGATATATATTCTATTAGCAAAATATAATAAAAAGAAGTTCACAAAATACGCTACACATACCAACAAACTTAACTTTCCATACTCGATGAGGAAGAAGTAAGCTTTCTTGTGAAATTAAGCTCATGTTTGATACCATTTGACCAAATACAGACTTAGCTCCATCATTTCCAGCTAAACCTCCCTTAGACCTAGATTTTTTTACCTGAAAAAAAAAATTAAAACTGAAGAAAATGACGGGACTTGTTTAACACTAATTTACGATAAATGAGAGTTATTATATAATTAATTTTTACTCTTAATTAATGTCTGACTGTTGAATGAGAAATACTCTCACGCGGAAGGATGCATAAAATTAGCTCAAATTTTTCTATTGTTATATTTCTTGTTGTATTGCGAATGTACTACGAAAAACCTGAAAAAAATTGAAGTCAAAATGTTATGAGCTTATTATCAAGCCATTAATCAGTAGACATCCCAAGTCAAAATACATAACATGACTGGTAATCATTATTAAAATAAAGCAGAATTTAATTTTATTCAGATAAGAAATTAGAAACTACAAACCCAAAATCAATTTGGGAAAGGGGGACAAGCAGATAAGCAATACTAAAATAATAATAATAATAACTTAAAAAAAGAGATGCAAGCCAATGTTTAAATATGCTGTCATTTTACTAAAACAATTATATACAGTTTTGGTAATATTTTATGCACTAAACATTGACTTTTCTATTTGATAAAGATTATGTAAGGAATCAGATATGGAATTTATACGAACTGTATAAACAAAAGCATTTAGTTCACAAATTAAATAAAACTAGAAAAATGCTTACTTGCATTCTGTTTAGTTCAATGACAGGTCCATGTTGCCTATCTCTTATCATAGTGGCTTGTAAAACTTTACGAAAAGCAGCTTCCTATAAGGAAAAAAAATTCTATAATCATTTTCAACATAACAAATCATTACTGAAATTTTTAAAAAACATGTGACAATATTATTAAAAAATTGAAGTGGAGGGACATTCTTTTCTCTGAAGATAGACTTCAAGTTGTACAGAGTTGCACATTAACCAACTATTCTACAGCTCAAAACTGATTTAAAAACGAAACGGCCATGTATAAGTTACTTAAGCAATTTTTTAATTCAAAGGGCAACAATAATAGTTTTGATTAAGAAAATCGAATGCAATAAAGTGTTTGCTTGCTTTTTTTACAGGAAAAGAAGGTTTGCTTTTAGAATAAGGTTGACTTTAATAGTTTAAATTTTGTTTCTAATATTCATAAGCATTACAGATCTGTCTCAGTAAAAAAAAAAAAAAAAAAAAAAAAAAAACTTTAAATATTCTGAAGAGATCAAAATCGCTGAAACAACCCTGCATTTGGCGTAGAGTTATTAAAACACTCAATCGATTTCGAGGGCAGCTACAGGTCCCTCCTCACCAGGAGAACGAAATAACTCTACGCCAAATACAAGGTTGTTTCAGCGATTTTGATTGTCACATTGGCGTGCTTCTCTTCTGTTCTAATTCTGAAAAGATGTTCAAAGAATGATAATGTTTCTGTGTTCATAATCCAATTATAAAAATTATTTTAGAAATATTAATCGAAAGTTTCATTTCTTAGGTAATAAGAACATGATATTACAGGTTATAAGGAATCAGAAAAATTATAAAACAATGTATTCTACAGCCATGCACCATTTAGCAAATACTTTTAGTTAATTATATTTTTTCTTGTATTATTTCTCTCTATTAATAGTTAAAATTCGCTTTGAAGTAAAATCCAGGCAGCCAGTTAAGTGAGATAATTCAGACTTGAAAAATACATTAAGCAAATAACACAGAAAATTGTTTGTTAGAATTCTGTAAATATGTATGCAATTTTGCATCATACTACACAGCAGAAAACTTTTCATGCTTTATATTAAATGAGTTCGGCCTGAGAATTTCTTATTCATGAATCCGGCAAATATGTATAAGCAAAATTTTACTAAACATTTTAAGTTTTCTAAAATATAGATAAGCTAGTCAAAATCTTAGCTAAAAGTATTCATTTCAAATGATCTAGATCAATCCATGCACACTCATACTGAAATATGTAAAGAACTGTGATCCAGTGTGTAATCAACACATCTAACATGGAAGATTTTCCATATTTTTAACTTAAAATATTAAATATAACCTCTCTAGGTCAAGGATCTTCACAGAAGATAGTTGTACAATGAATGCTTAAGATGATCATCCTTAATTTTAATGATTCTGACTTCCAGTGAAGCTAGTCACCATGGAGAACATTACTAATGACATTTGATACCAGTTTTATTCATCCTCTCAAAAACAGTGATTGTTCTCAGAGGTGGCTGAATACGAGAAGTGGTCACCAGGACAGTACTCAACGTATTTCATTAAAAACGACTTAGCAATAGCATTTAATTAAGAAGATTTTTTTAATCAGCCATAGAATAGTCTTTTATACCAACAATTTTGTTTTGATTAAGATAATCGATTTTCTGGTCAATGCTACACAGAGGTAATATATAAAATGGTATAATGTATCAAGCTAAGCAAAACATGTTTTACTCAGTAACAGTGCTATGTTAAGATATTTTTAGAATGAGACTACATGAAATTTTACAGAAATTACATAAAAGACTAAAAGCAGAAAATGGTATTTATCAAGTTAGGAGGAAAATTTAAATAAAACCTGTATACCAAAACAGAGCATCAGATTTAATAGCCATAAAAAGTCAATTGGAAAATGCAATACATTTTAAATTTTAAACAAAACAAAAAAAAAAAGAGATTTACATATTTGTGCAAATATTAGCAAGCGGATGCATAATGTTTTTGCACATGCATTAAATTTCTGGTCTTCCATGTCATGTTGCTCACAAAATCCGATTGATCCATTAAAAAAATTAAAAACTTGACATTTTGGGAAGGCACTTACAGTTTTTAATGATGTGAATCTCATTACTGAGATGTGAAATGAAGATTAAATTTATAATTCAAAAAACTGATCCCTGATACAGTAAAGAATGATAGTTCTATTGCTGAAGACTAATACCTGGTCTTGTTCAAAAGGTTTGAAAATATACGAATGAAATATAGAGGTGCACGAGGGGAAAAAATCAGAAACGTGAATGTTACAGTTTTTTCTTGGGCCAATCAATCTTCATACAGAGATTAAATAAGAGCCAGCAGAAAGGTAAAAAAATATAAGGTAGTAAGAAGGACCCACGGGGAAGGGGTCAATGAAATGTGTAAATGAGCAATTACATGAATGACTGCATTGCCAGTTGCGTATCCTCTATAACTTACCAAGGCTGATAGGAGATTAGTGTACAAATAATACACAGAAGTTAAAATATCTGACACAGAAAGTTAAATAACTTACTTTTCCAGAAGACACCAGAAGACCACGGAGATTGTCATTTCCAAGATCAAACATAGGTATAGAAGCACAGAAAAGCTCAGAAAAATGATACAATAAGCAGTAACGATTACGTAATACTGGTATGCTGAAGTCTCTTAAATGATCGTATTCCAGAGGAACTGTAGATGGTAATCTTCCAGAATGACTAGTTTTACATGTAGACCAAGCAACAGTATGAGCAGAGCCACAAGCAACTTTGTTGATTTTTTTCCCTAAAAATATACAAAAAAGCTACGCATTAAGAAAGAATCCCTGATTTAAAAAGAAAATCTTTGCTAATACTACATTGCAATGGTTACAGAGAAAAAATGCAAGTCTATCATCACAGATTAATTGCAACTACTTACCAAAATGTAAAATAATAAAAGACTTTTAAATTGCATATTCTGCATTCAATTTAAAAGATGAAATACACAACAGGAAAAGACTGCTTTTTAATAAAACACTGTACAATTGTTATACTATTTGGACCTCAGCCTCCCTTAAAAGATGTTGCTTTCTCTACAGCTAACCTAACATGTAAACCTTTCAGAAAGCACAAAATATAGCCCCCTATCCAAAATGCATTTACGTGAGCCATTCTGAACAACTTATAAAATATTCAACTGCTGCAAACAATATTTATTCTTTACAGTAAACGTCATTGCCAATTACTTACTGGCTTCATTAATTTTTGTTGCTTATTAATTAAAATCACTACAAATATAATTACTACATTGCTAAAAATAAAGATCAGGTGCCAAATAACTATCAAAATTTTATGCCATGCACAGAATAATAAAAAGGAAAAAAATCACATCTAATATACCAGTAAGAGCCGGAACTAATCTTGGACGCTGAATAGCGTTGGTTGAACCATCACCAAGCTGACCTTCATCATTATCTCCCCAAGTGTATACTTCACCTAAAAGAAAATACAAATATAAGCCAAGGAGAGCAGACATTGCATCACTAATGTGAGATTTTTTGAAAACATTTCATAAACAGAAATAATTTATATTGCTAATACCAATAAGTGTCAACAATTTTAAAACAGATTCTATGGTTATTATAAAAAAAAGATATATGCAGAGATTAAATTAAAAATAATGTTGTTGATTGAAAGGGTACTGGCTCATTCTTTAGGCATATCAAGGAAATGAAAGGGGCACAGCCACCAGCCCACCTATGTTCAGTTATAAGGCTCAACGGCATATCAAGTATTCCCTTCTTCTCACAAAGATATTTTAGTTTTCTTGCTATATACACTCAAGAACATTGAAAATAATGCACTGTGAAAGGAGCATAGGATTGAAATGAAATTTAATACACATAATGATATAGATGAGAGATTTTGACCCTAAAATCAAGACAATTAAACAAATACATTGTGTACAATTAGACAAATACAGTGCAACTTCAACAGCATGTTGAACCACCTCTTGCAGCAATACATGCCACAACATGGTCTAGCATTGAGTTGATTAAATGTCTGATTTGTCCCGAGACAGATGGGTCAACAATTCGGAACAGCTACCTCCAAATCATGCACAGAGTGATACTATGGCAACTGGCATTCCAGCTGGTCCTATACATGCTCTTATAGGGGATAAGTCTGGGGTGCGGGCTGGCCATGGAAGGATCTGAATATGACATGAGAAATTTAGAGCTGTAGGCAAATGAGCATTAGCTTGCTGGAAAATTGCCCCTGGAAGACCATTTAGGAAAGGCTGCATGTGCGGTCAAAGAATATCATCAGCATTGCTTGCCCATTACGGTTACCATAATTAAGTTGGACCGGGTAACATAGGATATGGCCCCCAGACATGACAAACTGCACACCTGCTGTGCATACAGCATGGGTGGAATTGTATTGTTCACCAGGGCACCTCCACACCCATACACAGTTTCAACTGCCCCCAAAACGAACAGGAATTCATCATTAAACACTACATTTTGCCAATCTATGGCATTCCACAGAACTCTGGTTTGGCAGCACTATAGACAGTATCAATGATATTTTGGTGTTAAAGGCAGCACATGAAAAGAACGCTCGGATTGCAGATTCGCTTCTGCAAGGCATTTGGAAATGGTTTGTGGAACAGCTGGCAATCTTACATTTAACTGTATGTCCACAAGTGCTTGCCGCATGATCCTTCGATCCTCTTGCCTTGTCATCTTCCTGGTCACTCCGGACATGGTTCTTTGCATGCGGGTACCACCTCCTGTCCACTGCTTTCAACATGTTCTAATGGCACACTCTGAAGGATCGAGTTGGCGAGCAACATGTTGCATCAACCAGCCTGCAGTTTTTATGCCAGTGATCAGGCCCCTCTCAATCTCGCTTAACTGTGAGAAATGGCTTCTCATATGTCTACCTAGCATCCTCCCCTTACTCAACATATTCGCTCCAAGCAACATTTTCAAAAACAGTTCCACCACGGCAAAAAATTTGAATTAATTAGTTGTAAAATAATAATACAAAATGTGTATTTATGGGAAAGATATTGAATTTGGATAATTTTTAATCCCTTTATTAATTATATGAGTAATAGCATAATCGGTTTTTGCTATAAAATGTTTTATGACTGTGCCAACTATGAGTATATTCGAAGTTGGTGGTTGCCAAAGATTGATTATTTTTACAACAATAATTATAACAAAACTTATTATAAATTGCTTGATTGTTTTTTACAATTCCTATGTTATTTACTTTATAATTACTTATATCATATTTATATTAATTGCAATAAATCTCTTGAATGGCAACAAATTGTTGTGTTGTTTCCAATCCCCAAAGCGAGATACCTTCAAAGAACATGAAAATAATAAGAGTTTGATCATACGTAGCATAGGCAAAACAAAAACGTTCTATGAATTAACTCACGGCTGACGCCTAAACGCAAACTTCGACCTATGAGATAACTCGTGGTTGCCAGCGAACATGTCAAGTCCTCCTAGAATTCGAATGCGATAGTCACTTTATGAATCTTCATCTATGATGGTTTATGTATGGTCCACTTCCGGATTGCAGTGCCACTTCAGGGTGTGTAGTCATACACTTTGGCACGAAACTTGGATCATTTGCATATTGGGTCTCACTGTACTTATCTGCAAATTTTCATGACTGTACCTCTCTTCCTTCTTAGTATGCGATTTTCAATGTTCTTGACTGTATATTAAGCAGTCTGCACATACAATAAATATGCTAACACATACAGCATTAATTAAAAGTGATCGATTACGCTTTAATTCTACATATGAAATATAATATTATTCTTGTTAATTTTACATATACATGTGCACATATGCTGATGAGAGACAAAGTTTAGAAAGACAGGAAAAAAGGTTTAAGGTTTCTACATTATATACAATATATTTCTGCACATTTACAAGCCGAAGGTCAGTAGTAATTCTTAGACTAAACTTCAAAAAGGGAGGTATGATCTTAGGGTCAGCTATTTGGCGTAAATTCTTCATAATTATAGTGCACATTAACCCTCTCAGCGTTACCAACGGATTTTTCGTTTTGAAAGATAGCTTTCCAAATCCTCACAAACAGAATACTTTTTTGTCAGCTCTTGATGGATCCGAAATCATCTCAAACGATTTTTTGCCTCGAAATCTTTGGGGACGAAATATTCTGTATTCTCGGTCCCCCGACCTCATGTTGCGTTTAATTAGTAGTGGGGAATCAGCGATTGTTAGAGAAAGATGTTACAATGCAAAGGTCATAAATAAACACCTCAAATCCAGCCATAGCATCTGCTGACCTGAGGGTGATTTTCGTGCCAAATCTAGAAAATACTGAAAAGCCTTCTACCGAAAGCTTTATGTATGCGAAAAATTTGCCAAACAAAATTTCTTTTGCAAAAGTAAATGTAATTTGCCCGGAACCCATGAAAAACTTTTAAAGAATTTAGCATCACATAATTTACAAATAATTTCTTTTAGCATGGAATAAATAATATATTATATTATATTGTATATTGTATACAGGTATATTACAATGTCTGCACAAACACAGAAATTTGAGAAAATTTTTATTTTTAGCTGTGCGCATTGATTTAAAATACTGTGTTTTTTAAACTACTATAACAGTTCACAAAAACAGTTACTTCAATATATATTTTCAATAACTGTTCTGAAATGAAAATGAGATTTTTTAAAAAGTTCAAATAATGTAATTCATTTTAAATTAATGTATCCTTCATATGTTTTTATCAAAATTCATTTAGTTGCGTGAATGTGAAGTTGGGCATTTTATACATTGAAATATGAGGACAAGGTGCATTTGCTTAAAAAAAAAAATTCGTTTTGCTCTTCTGATTTCGAGTCTAAAAACAACTACTGAGAAATTTTCTTGACATAATATGAAAATCATTCACAAATAATATCGTAAGAGATGAAATCGCTTTTTGGCGTTTATAAAATAAAGTACTGAAAGTACATGAAATCATATGATGCATTTTTCACCCTAAGCAAAACACTTCCATTTTACTGAAAATGTTATCTAAAAAAAAAGGGTCCAAATGATATTTGATTATCAATATTTTACTATTATGAAGACGTGTTTATTTCCAAATTTCAAAATGGTTGGAACATAAAATACTCAGCAGGTAAAAGTTCCATTTTACTGTAGTGTTATCTAATAAAATGGGTCCAAATAATATTTGATTATCAATATTTTACTGTTATGAAGACGTGTTTATTTCCAAATTTCGAAACAGCTGGGGCATGACATATTCAGCAGGTAAGAGTAAATATTTATGAAAAATAATTGTTAGTAGAAAAAAAATATAAAAAGCTTTTTATAAAGTCGTTGAAATCATTATACAAAGGTGTAAAAAATATGATGGTGATCTGGGCGATGAAAAAAATTTCTGAAAGGGAAACAAGAATTTCCATTTCTTTGTCTGGATCAAGATTTGAAACGACACAATTAGATGCTCAGATAAAGATAAATAGACAACTTTAACTTTCATGAACAACTTTCGGAGAGAAAATGATTTGTTATTTACAACTAGGGTTAATTGAGTAAGACAAAGGAAGGCTATCTGTGTATGGGGACGGATGCGCTTTGTGGAGAACGTTTTAAAGAAAACTGGCTCACATTTACGTTACACATACAGAAAACTCAATTCCATGTCGAACGACTAGTGTTCAGTGATGTTACTGCTCGGCCGCTAGTGGGCGTTATTCGCTACCAAGGACTGATGAGTTATGCTAAATTAGGTACTGATTAACATTTATTTTTAAATTCATTAGTTAATACTTATGCTTGGGGTTTTACTAAAAAGGCTAATATATGTATTTCTTGAAATCAGTTTTCACATCTCATTAACATTTTATGTGCAGTTTTTATGGTAGCCTATTTTCACGTCGATTAAATTCATTTCAGAGCCTAAGAACAAAATAGAACTATTTAAAATTTAATATCTATTTTTTGCTTCATTTGAAATAATTCTTATTGATTTTGTTTATTCAATTTAGTGCTTCACGGCTATCAGCCAAAGGAGGGATGCCTTTATGGAGGACTATCTCAGGGAAACAGGCTCCTATACATGTTACACAATGGGAAAAATCACGAAACTTCCTGTAGCCAGCCCAGCTACCCGTATTCAGTGATTTTACTGCTTGGCAGTTGGTGGGCGTATTACTTTTTGAGTTAATTATCATAATGCTATATGTTTTAATAGGCATAAATAACAATCTGTGCTTACTATGAGTTACATATCCAGTGATGTTATCCTGTAATTAATGGACTCGTGTATTTTGAGGGCACTGTGCCTAAGAGCAATACAGCTTCAGTGGAGGACTTTCTAAGCGGAATTGACTCATTTCCATGTTATACAAGGAGAAACCACAGTAATTGATACAAATGTGGTAATATTTGTCTTTTCACTGTCAGTGATACCAATTGTACGATTTGGTATTCAGTTTCGGAGCAAAATACATTACTTGAGAAAGAAATCAGTTTGGGGACAAATAAAAAAAAGAAATATGAAACAAATATTATAAAAAAGCAAATTTCTTTTATATCTTGGGTCATTTGTTACCATTTACTTTGTTTTTAATTAATATCTTTTCATATTTTATTTAGGTATTGTTTTTTTTATTTTTAAATATTTTGCAAAATGCGAAAAAATTATGAAATTTCTTCATAAATTCTTGCAATTCTAAATATAATTTCCTTTCCGAGTTCTAAAAATATATTTTTGATATTATAGAGTAACAAATAGATATGGTATTCACTAATTTAATATCCAATTATTGTTAATTAAAGTGCATTTTTGTAGTAGATTTATGATAGTTGTAATGTACACATACTTCAAAAAGATTGCACGATTAAACAATTGTTTCATTGTTCAGATGAGAACCACGGTTTCAATTTCAAAAAAATAAATAGAAAAGAAAAAAATCTGAAAGGTTTCAGATTTTAACCCAGGGGGAAGGCGCATCAAGAAAAGTTACTAGAGTGGGAGCATGAGGTATCACATACCCCAATGTTTAAAATACAGTAAAAACAGTTTTATTTAGTTTTAAAGCTGTTTTTCTTATATAATACGTGAACAAGACTTGGGTTACAAAAAATTAATTTCCAAAATAAGCTTATAGAGAGTTAAAATTAAGATAAATGAAAATAATAACAAAATAAATATTATAACTCTAAGTTTTATTGCATCTCTAACACACAGCGCAACTTATTTTACACTTTGAGCAAAATTCATTCATTGGCATTTATAGCAGAAGGTTTTCACTTTTTAAATATCGCATTCGCGGTCTTCTGTCCTTGGCTCAAGGGCATTCATCCCATCTTTTACACTTAGTTGCCTCAAATTTCATATATTCGTTTGAATTATTCCTCAGAACTTCTGCTCTTCTTTTGCATGCAGTACATACATTTCTCGGTAGAGTACCAACCTCTGATCATTGTGCAATACACTTGTCATATTAATTGCAATGCTAAGTCCCTCAAAAAGAGACATCTGCTTCTGTATCTGGTTGTTGGATTAGCGTTGAAAGTAATAATTCCAGCATTTATTGTAGCAACATTCAGTGCAGAAAGGAAAATTACCATTGACCACTTCCTTGTTATTCTGGAAATTGAATAACTTGCTGCCCTTTCGTCCCCAATATCCACTGCTGCCTTAGTCATGTTATAAAAACACATAATTTCTGGTGTTTTCCTACCTCCAGTAGTGCCATCTATAGCATCATCGTAATGTAATGTTAAAAGCATAACAACAGCTTTTCCTTTTTTTAGAAACATAAGAAATTAATGTTTTATCTTTTTCGAAACCAAACAGCGTAGAAAATACTCCTATTTTCATCTTCAGTTTCCGAAATGTAATCTTCATCAATTTAAATATCTCTAATCAGTCTCACAGCTGTTACATTTCCAATTCATACGAAGTCCTTTTTTTCACCATAATGCGCTAGAAATCTTTTAAAATTTAATTTTAAATAATTTAAAATCGTTTTTGAGTAGAAATATTTACTATTACACTCCAGAAATAAACTTCTCAAATCAATATTGAGTTAGAAAACACTTACGTGGACAGGTGCGCGGGTGTGTCATACCCCAGTTGCAATAAAATACCGATAAATATTTTTCTGAAACACACAGGCAATGGAAAAACTTTTCTGAAAGTCATCCACTTCTAGAAACTCAGCTACTGAATGCAGCACAGAATTTTAGTTTCACAAGTTAGGAATATTCAACTTTTTTGGAGAGTTGTGGTATGATACACCCTAAGCGCTTTCCTGCGGGTTAAATTACGTCAAAGGGGAGTCTTTTTTTAAACATTTTGGGTGTTACTTTTATTTATTAAATATCATGTTCTTCGTACTTAAACCATAAAATTCAGTTCAATAGCAATATCACAAAATAATTATAAAATGAGCATATCTTTAGAATTTCTGATACACAGTCTCACGCGCTGGAGACTCTGTACAACATTGCCACTGCTCGCTTTGAAATCCTTGAGTAAAAAATTAATCAAAAATTCGTTAATGGTTTACAAAATGTGAAATCGATAATAAAACATAATCCAGATTTCAAATTTGGGCTTCCAGATGCCAATATTCAGGTGGGAACGTTCAATATTCAAAATTGGATGGCTCTAGATACCGTTGTTTTATCACAATGCAAGAAACATATATACATTTATGCAGTTCTTCATTATTTAATTTCTTCAAATATAATACAGGGCACTAATATTTGGTGGCAACAATTTGAAAGTGAAACGGCACTTTTAGTGAATTGACACAAAATGCCAAAACGAAATTAACAGTCCTTCTGGACAAATTGCCCCTTTGGACTATATAACTGAATAAAATAACAAGCAAATATTTATACTGTGTACAACAATGGCTTTAAAGATTATGTTAATTCAAGGAATGCAAATGATTTCCCTTTGGACTATATAACTGAATAAAACTAAAATAGATTCCACACAATGACAATTTTTGACTCATTTTATTACAAATGTATGAAGCAAGTTTCTCTTTGTTCTGCAAAAGAAATAAATAATGTCAATGAATAATATGTTTTTCAATGTACTATTAGAATAAGAATTCCATACTCGTCTGACGCAAATTAACTGATACATATTTTTAATCGAAATTTTGCAGGACAGACTTCAAATATTACTTTCAAGCAGTAACTACACAGAAATTACACTTTTAAAATTTTTAAACACAGTTTTCAATAGTTTAAGTCTTTTTTGTAAGTGCTTTGAACTATCTTATTTCTTTAAATTTTCCTTAGCAATGTAAGGAACAACATATTCAATGGCACATTTTTCGCACAATCGCTTTATAGACATTTAAATTTCGCATATTCGTAGCCGAAATAGTCCATTACTGAAAGCTTAATTTTATTCAATAAATTTCTTAGACTAAAATCATAGCTGCTTGTACTCTTTTTAAGATTTTCCCGGATAAATAGGTATTCTTCTAAAATAGAAATGGCAAAATCATTTGAGATAAAATTTTTCATTCTCAAAACAAACTATTTATTTCATGAAAATATAATCGAATATAATTTTAGAACTATGAAATAAATTCAAGAGGAATAAATATTTTAAAATTCATTCATTACATAAGAAAATAGGAAACAGCAGCACAATATTATAATACATCATAATAATATCAGCTGAAAGTGATAAAAGAGAAAAAAATTTTCATTCCTACTAAATGGTTTATGTAACACTTCTTTTATAAAAGCTCGAAAAAGAGAGTATATATATATCATTTCATTTGTTGAATTAACGTAATCTTTAAAGGCATTGTTGTATACAATATAAATATTAGTTGTTATTTTATGAAATAACAGTGTCTGGAGCCCAGTCAAATATCCTGTAAAAGTTGAACAAATTATTGTTATATATATATATATATATATAGATATATATATATATATCATTTGCATTCCTTGAATTAACATAATCTTTAAAGCCATTGTTGTACACAGTATAAATATTTGCTTGTTATTTTATGAAATAAGTGTCTGGAGCCCACTCAAATATCCTGTAGAATTTTAACAAATTATTTTATAGGATACACATATGCATGTGCTTTTTATGAAATATGCAAAACTCATACAAATATAATTCTGCTTTATTAAAATCAAGTATTATAAAATTTATTTAAGGTAAATATATTACTCTACATAAAGAAATCTGCAGACATCTTTATTCCCTTTATTTTTCTACTATTATCATTGCAAAAAAAATAGCATTTATTTTAAAAATAAGCTAGTTAGATTATTTTAAAAACACGATCCGTGAAAACTTTTTATACTCCTTGCTTCAATGACAGTTATGCACTTTCTTTAACTTGATATAAGATCCATTTATTTTAAATACTTTTCTAAAACGCATTTTATAAAAAATAAGAAAATAATGTAAGGGCAAACCATTTGGGTGACAAATTATGTAAAACTGGGTTAAATAAAATTTAAAAAAAAAAGTAATAAAAAATGAAAACAATATCAGGTTCAAATGGGCGATTTTTTTTCATTTACAGACACATCAATGTTTTGAGAGCATTTGGGCTAAAAATATTTACAAACAGCACATCTTTAGAATTTCCGATATACACAGTGAAGACACACACTGGAGACAAAAATGTTTTATTCCTACAGTGTTGCCATTGCTCGCTCTGAAACTGCTGAGTTGTTAATCAAAAGTTTGTTAAAGTTTTACAAAATTTGAAATAGACAATAAAAACAAATTCCAGATTCCTAGATTCAGGCTTCCAAGTACCCATGTTCGGGTGGAGGACTATGTTATCCAAAATTTGATGACTCTAGGTAACGTTATTTTTCCACAATGTGAAAAACATACATACATTCATGTAGATTCTCATTATTTAGCTTCTTTAAACATAACACAGGATGATAATATTGGCGGCAACAGTTCAGAAAAGTGATTCAATGCAAAATGCCATTTCGAAAGTAATAGCCCTTCTGGACTAACGCCCATTTGGGCTTTAAAAAGGAGTTATAGAATTAAAAACATTGAAATAAAATCCGAAAGCTTTCAGATTTTATATTATGCCCAAAGGGACTTTTTTTGACGTTTTGTGTGTTACCTTTATTTATTAAATATCCTGTTCTTTGCACTTAAACCATATAAATTCCAATTCAACAGCAATATCACAAAATACTTAAAAACAGCATTTCTTTAGAATAAAAAGTGCTGGATAAAAATGTTTTACTGCTTACAGTGTTGCCACTGCTTGCTTTGAAAATATTGAGTATTCTACTCAAAAATTCGTTAAAGTTTTGCAAAATATGAAAGAGACAATAAAATAAATTTGATATTAAAACTTCGGGTTTCCAGGTGCACATGCTGGAGTGGAGGATTACGTTATTCAAAATTTGATGGCTCTAGGTACTGTCGTTTTTTCACAATGTGAGAAAAATACATATATTCATGAAAATTCTTCATTACTTACTTTCTTTAAACATAATACAGGATGATAGTATTTGGTAGCAACAATTTAAAAGTTGATTCACAGTTTATAGTGAAACGCTACAAAATACCATTTTAAGACTAGCAAGCCCTTCTGTCCTAGCGCCCCTCTGGGCTAAAAAAAACTACGATATTGATAAACTGATTTGTAAATACACACATATTTACATACATCTATAATTATAATTAAAAATTCGTTCTTAAATTTCGTATATATTATGCACATGTTTATTACAAAACTGAAGCATTTTGCAGATTTTTCCTATAGAATTTTACTTACAGAAATGCATTCTTACATTCTGCTGAATGTCTTTCTCCTACGATACTGAGAAATGGTGGGCCTCTATTTCTAAAAACAGATCAAGTATTTTCAAATAGGGTGCAAGTTGAAAAAGAAGCAGTAATGTAAAATGAATAGAAGAAAGAACAGGATATGTGTCGAAAATTAGAGGAGGGATGATAAGAATGAAAGGGAATGTGCATGGTCATTCCAAGTATTATATATGGTACCTTTGATGAAAAAGACTTCTTTTCTGTTGTCTACAAGTCAAGGCCCTCAGGACATATATAACTATTATATGTTTCTGTTCATTTACTGGGCTCACACTGTAAAATTTAGAACGATGTGAAAGAAAATTCGGAAGTGTAATTTACATTTAAATTTTTCCAATATCAATATTACCTGCTAATTACATTAAAATTAGCTAACTACAAAGCACAAGAAATATAGTAAGACTAGAATCCTCTTACTGCAGGTCTCGAGTTTAGTACTGTATGTGAATAAAATTTTTGAATTGGTTTCGTCTAGTTGAACCTTGCTAATAGCCAAATGGTAAAACAAACACTTGTTAAATACTGATAGTTTGATTTAATAGGTTCGCACATAGGTGAATGGGCTGACTACATCATAGGTGTTTTGTACAAAGTCAGTTTCCCGCCACAATGGCAGCCCTCATATGTTTGCAATAAATAGCTGTCCTATGCTCAGCAATATCCAAATAGTCTGAACTATTTTTAGTTGAATAAATTACATGCTTTGCTTTGTGAAAAAAAAATGGTACCTTGTTGAATTTTAGTTTCTTAGAGGAAAGAAGGGGAAAAAAGGATTATATATTTATTTCTAACTGAGCCAGCCAGCCAGTCATATGAACAAAACTTAATTTTGCTTTTTTAGTTGAAGTAGAACTATGTCGTGCATTTTGGTGAATAAAAAGGGTTTTACACTTCAGTTTTGCCGTAGAATGTCTGTTTTGTATTTTAGCTTACGGAAATTAAAATCATTAATTTTTTTGTTAGAAAGCCCAGATGGGGAAAACATTCTATATATATAAAAAAATAGCAGTCTCACATGTGCATAATAATAAATAAATATAAGCCTATAGGAAGCGAACCTGTTGCCCAGACATTCTTGAATATTCAGATAGCTTGTGATCATATTATTCCAGGTATTCTTTGAAATTAGTTGAATTTCTGTTGAAAGGCTTACTTCTACCTCAATGCATGTTTGATATAATTTCGAATATTCACATTTTTGAGGACGCATAATAACACAAATATTCTTGAGAAAAATTAACCATAGGAAGATGAATCTAATCATGATCAGTTCTACACAATTTTATTTTAAAATTCGTTACAATTTGCATTTTTTGAGTGCAAACAATTTTTTTTCTTTTCATGTTTCAAAACTTTCACCATTTACACGCTTTAAAATTAAATGCATATTATTAAACTGAAAAATAAAATTTAAGAATGTAGTGAATTCTGGGAAATAATCTTAATTCAAGGTATAGAAAACCAAATTATAAATATAAATATTTAAAATTTTACGTTTCTCTATTAGGAAACTACACTGAAAGTAATACTAATAGAAAATGTTTAGTAAAACTATTCATTATCCCTATTTAACTATAATACTATTTTGAAAAAATATTTTAAATTTTCCGACTGCACATGCAAAAACTCATGTTGCACAAAACGCATCAAGAGCATTGGCCCATCAACGGACGAGCAATAAATTCTCTGAACGCTGGTAATTCAGCCCAGGATTGGAGTCCCATGAACGAGCTCACTGCGTTGGCCTTTTCTTTGTTTTCCCCACGTACAACATGTATAAGAGCCAATTTCCCTCAGAAATTCCTCCACAAAAACATCCCTATCCTTAAGAAAATAACCTTTGAGTGTTTTTCCATGATCAAATCATAAATCTGAGATAGCCAATTCGTAACAATGACCTCCAGGCATCATTTGCCTGCAGAAATATGATGGAGAGGCACTGGGAGACTAGAGGCAGAACAAAGTCAAAGAGAAGTGGCCAGATATCTAAATGCGAGTCCTTCTGTGGTTTATAGATTTTGTTGGCCATTTCAAACCACAGATTCGGCATGCAGGAGGTTCAACCAAGGACGACCAACTGCTACAACGAGCGCCGATGACTGATATTTGACATTATGTGCATGCAGGAATAGAACTGCTACTCTGACTCTTCTTAGATCCTCTTTTGCTGCAGCCACCGGAATGTTGATGTCAACGTCAACTGTGCGTAGAAGGCTTCACGAAGGTGGTCTGTTTGCGAGGCAACCAGCCATTTGTGTGCCGCTCAAGTCACGCCATAGAAAGGATCGTTTGCAGTGGGCACGACAACATGTCCACTGGACACCTGATCAATGGAGGGCTGTTCTCTTTACGGATGAGTCCAGGTTGAGTCTGGAAAGCAATACTAGACGTTATTTGATATGGATAGAACCTGGAACCTGTTATCATCCATCAAACATCCATGAAAGAACTGCATACGGAAGAGCAAGTGTCTGTGTTTGGGGTGGCACCAATTTGGTGGATGCACAGACCTCCATGTTTTTCCAAGGGGAACCGTGAATGCTCAGGTTTATAGAGATGACATCCTTGATGCTTATGTGTACCCATATGCCAGGGCAATAGGTGACACTTTCCTGTTACAAGACGACAACGCAAAACCACACAGGGCTTGCATCATAGATGATTATCTTCAACAGGAAACAATTATGCGCATGGAGTGGCCGGCTTGATCTCCGGATTTGAATCCTATTGAGCATGTTTGGGATGCTTTAGGGAGACGTCTAGCTGCTCTCAATATGCCCCCTCAGACCCTTGCCGCGGTTGCAACTGCTTTGCAAGAGCAATGGCTCTCGCTTCGTTTGGAACTGATAGACCGCATAATTGAAAGCATCACACAACGCTGTATGTGGTGTATTGCTTCTAGAGGCGATCATATTCCATATTGACGGTACTTTTCCTCTAGCAAACTGGCACCTTCGATTTGTTCATTTTATACTTGTGCTAATTTCTATACTATCATAATTGTCTGGTAATTTCTTTTTATGGTATTTGATATCTTACTGTGTGTTGTATTTTGTGGATAAGTTTCATAAAATTCAACATGTAACTTTTTCAGTAATTGTGATTTGTCCTTAATTTATGATAACCAGTGTATAAGAGGTAAATTAAATAATTAAAGTGAAGGTTATTAGAAGTACAAAAATATTTTGATATTGTGCCCACATGCATATAGATTGCTCATAAAAATTTAAACAAATAAATATATATATAAATCCGTACACACACATATACATGCATATAGAAAAATGCAGGTTTACGAACAGAAAAAAAAAATAAACATTGATAATTCTTTTCCTTCAATGGTGTATAATTCTTTTCCTTCAATTGTGATTTGCAATTTTTCAGAAAATTTAATAACATGAGCCACGACTAAAGGGAAGAATTACTGTTACAAGTAGGATAACAAACGTTAACATACATCTTCTTGAAAACTATCGAAGGCAAACTCTTGCAGGAATTGATATTCTTACAGCCGACACCAATCAGTTCACTTGATGATTCTCTGCAGGTGTGGGGGGAATAAAAAAACTACTTAACGCTGTCTGTGTATTCAGTGAAAGAAACATTCCACACTTTTCAAAAGCATTGTTGACAAAGCTGGTAACACTTTTGGAAATAATTAACATTCTCAAGACCTCCAGAGGGTTAAAGTTCATATATATGTGAAGGGAGATTGCTTGCCTTTGAAAAATAAAACAGGAAGCGAAGCCTGCAAATCTAGGAAATGTTTGTGCAATTTTAAATTTCTCCTCCTGCTGCAAATGCTGACATGTTGATTGGTAACATACAGCACTACAGACAAAAAAGTGGCAGATTGGATCTAGTTTTCATTAACAGTTTTTTATCACTATCATTAGTTTTTTTAATATACTTTATTTTGAATAAATTATTAATATAAATACTCTTAAGAGAACAAGATAAAAATGATGTATTACAAAATTTTCAAATAGAGAGAAATATTTCAATTGTTTTGTCATAACTAACTGTATTTTTCTGAAATTTAATTACAGATGATAGATGGCATTTATCATTAACAGGCATTCAAAATAAGTGTATCAGGTTCATTGTATAAATAACGGTTCATCAAGAAGTTTTATTTTAAGAACATGCTTGTAAAATCCAAAATATGATGTATGAAATGAATCATATGACTTTAAAGATTATAAATGGGATTTATTTTCTTAAAGATAAAGACAAAGATTTTTACTTTAAAATTTTTAGGAATCGTTATTGTGATGAATTTTTTAAATTGTGATAAATCATCATTTAGTCACTGTGTCTAATACCATTACTTTACATTTTATTGCTTATATGATAAACATCACCTATCAATCATAAATTAAATACGTGGAAAAGTGCAATAAATTAGAACAAAATTAATGAAAAACAACAGTTTGATGAAATTTTGTGGTATTTCAATATTTTTAAACTTTATTTTGCTCAAAAATACTTTTCATGAATATTTTTTTTCCTTCAGAATTATATAAGAGAAGAATTAACACCAAGCAGCAGGGGGATTTTAATTGAGACCTTGTTAGTAATGCCATATATCATTAGCTAGATGCTCGTGGCCTAGAGAGGAGTTCAAATACAATTCCAAAACTTCTACATGTATAAATATGTAAACAGAAGTAGTATACCAAATGCTACAAATTGCAGAACAAAATTATTATATAACAGTTATTAATACTAACCAGTATCTATGCATACAACGCAATGTAAAGATCCAACAGCAATGGATGTAACTTTTTTGTTGTGCAGGGCTGACACCTTTCGTGGTCTTCGAACATGATCATCAGTTCCATGACCCAGGCGATGATAATCACCTTTACCCCTAAGCAACATATAATAAAAAAGCTAAATTAAAAACAAACATGACAGCTGTGCAAGAGAATGTTCAGCTTTGAAAAGGAAATTAAAATACTCTAAAAATTAAAAGAGAGTACTACTGAAAATTTGTTACATGGTAATGCTATACACATACAAATTTAAAATAAAATAAAAAAAATCTACACATAAATGTTATCAATTCCTAATATTCACATGCTAATTTTGGCATTCTAAAATGCATTAAACATGCAGCAGCTCTTCAAAAAAAAAAAAAAAGCTTAAAAGTTATTTTTCTTACCATGTGTAGACACTACCAGATCTGGTCAATGCAACTGAAAACTGAGAACCACATTCAACCTTTATAACACCCATACCAGTAAGGGCATCAATTTTCACAGGAATTTTACAGCCATCACTACCACCTCTCCCAAGTTTACCATAATCTCCATCGCCCCAAGACCAAACACAATCATTGTCTGTAATGCACAATGTCTGAGCATCTCCTGAACCACAAGCAACATCGATGACATTGTAATTAATAAGCAGTTCAACCTATAAAAATAGAACACATATTTATTAGATGCATATAAATTTAAAATACATTTAAACAATTTACAATAAAATCATCCAGCCATCAAAACAATACATATCATCAATAGTATACGTCCTAATACTTTAAACCTTCTCTCTGATTCGCATGTGTTAGCTCAGGATGAGAAATACATTATACAGTGATTTATCTAAGTATACTCAGTGTACTCAAATACCTAACATAAAATTAGCCTGAGTGCAAGAAGTAAATACCTTCAGTTTTCACTGCAAAGCATATTTTTTCTTTTCCCCATCAAAATGACTGCTAGCAGTCAACACTACAAAAGAAATAATCACAGGAATTTTCTGCTTCAGAGAGTTCTATTGAAGAACAAAACTACTGCTCTCTTCTTCAGAAAATAACATCACATAGATTAAAAAGAAATATTTCTGTTCTGTTGTATTTGTACCAGCCCCAGTGGTAAATGGGATACTTTTGAAGTTAACTAGGTGGTGACACTGCAAAAGTACATGGTTTAACCCAATAAGCTTCCTACTTCACAGAGAGGGAGAAAGCAATGTCAGGCAAGGAAACTAACTACATTTGAACTGGACAACAAAATTTTTCAGACAGGATTTTCTTGTGGCTTCTTACCATCGCAGAATGAAATTCATTTCACTGAGCTATCATTTAAAGAGTAAAGCAAGTGAATCTAGAAATATGCTCAATCCATTAAATCAGCACATTGTGATGAAAACAGCCATGACTTAATCTAGTAGAGGCACTTTTGGAGTGTAAACAAGAAAATGTCTTTGTCTAGTAAGGAATTTTGAAAGTATTACAACAAATACATATATATTAGCCCCTCTTTAAAATTTTAGCAGTTTCACAGGTAAATCTCGCATGGCTGAAATTTCTAAGAATACTTGGGAAACGAAACACAAGACTAAAATGAAATAATAAGTTAATATTTTCATATAAAAGCTGAAATTACAAAATAATATTTTTCCCTCCCTTAATACAACACAAATTTTAAAGAAAGCACAACTTTAAAAATCTGCTTTACTTTACACATACAAAAACTAACATTTTTTTTTAAGTTTAATAAATAAAATTAAACACAATAAAAAGTATTCAATGAAAAATTTAATATCAGTTGTGAAAGTCACAGTCATAGCTATGGTATCTATGGTTAATGTTGAAATGCATTACAATTCACTCTGATGGCTTTTAATCGCACCGACTTTTATAAAAATTTCACCACAGCCTTAAAAGAAGAAACATTTGTAGATGCAATATAAATTTGCTTAACCTATCTATGCACATAACTATTTTATTATACTTATGAACACGAAACAGAGCATGCATTCACATCTTGTTAATAACTGGAGACACAGATTTTGTAATTTAATAATGCTTTGCAGTTTCCCATAATTTTGAGATGAAACTTCTTTGAATTCTTTGTTCCAAAACAGTGTTATAGGAAGAGTTAACAGAAAGTTTATCTTAAAGACAATTCTGCATACACTTCTTGTGTACAGATGTATTAACAACCTATGAATGATTATACATGCACCAAACATAACCAAATAATTGTACATAGATACAGAATAATTACATAGAATATTCTTGATCAAGAAGCCTATGTTAGGGCATATAAACAAATGGCTGGTTAATCTGAAACAGCATACAAAAATAACAATTATAGGCCATAATCACATTCAGAAAACCACATATGTGTGTGTGAGTATATATATACACAGTCCAGTCACATTAATGTGACCATCTGTCAAAAGCCAGAATAACCAC
>KK118328.1:105848-135442 GCA_000611955.2 Stegodyphus mimosarum | reverse complement strand
ATAACATCAATAAGTATTTAAAACAAGGGAAAGAAGTTAAGGGTAAAATAAAAAAGTAATAAGGAAAACTTTAAAGAATAGAAAAAATTTACATTTATCAAAACGAAAAAAGAAAAAAGTTAAAAGAAAAGAATTAAAATTTACTTTTGGAAGATTACTTTATGGTAAAATACATAAGTAAGAAAAAAAATTGCATTTGTGAAAACAGTGAAGTGAAAAAATATTTGAAAATAAATATTACTTTTGTAAAAACGAAAAAAAAAGAAAGTTGAACGTAAATAAAAAAAATTTAAAGTAAAAATATAAAAAAGAATGAATTTGGAAAATAAAACTTTTGGAAAATAAAAAAAGAAATGTAAAAATAAATTTTCTTCTAATTATATGAAATTGTGGAAACATTAATTTGCGACAGTAAAGTTTACATTTCCAAAAGCAAAACATATAAATTTAATCTAGTAAGAGCGAGAAGAAAAAAAAAGGAAAACAATGAAATATACCCTAATAACAAAGAAAAAATTTAAACTGTGGGAAAATCTTATATTTAAAGCAGCAAAGAATATAGTAATGGATAAGAAAGCTTAAAGTGAGGTTCGCGCATTCGTTATGCTTCAGCCTAGTGACATTATGGCGATTTCCTCTGTACAAGATCAAATGGATAAAGTTTGTGTCAAGGTGAAATAACAATTGGTAGGGACGAAAGCTGGCTTTGTGGTTAAAGCTCAGGTGTCCCATGGAAGAGATAGCGTGTTCGAACCCATTCGTGGATTTATTTTTAAAATTCGGGGGGAAATGATATTAAATTCAATAAAAAAAGATTTAAAGGTAATAATTAAAAATAATGACGCGCTAAGTAATCAAAATTAATTGTATAAAAATAATTAAAAATAATGACGTATTAATTAAAATAATAAGGGGAAATAATTGCATATTAAATAAATGAAAATGATAAATTAAAATTGACGTCATTCCGTCAACGTCATCCAATCCAACTCCGTCACTTCCGGTTGTCACGTGATCCCAGATAGCGCGACCAGGCCCCTTTTCTTGGACGTCACTTCCGCCGGTTGAGGACCGTGGCTTACTACTTCTAGTAAACAATGGGAGGCTTCAGTACTGGTGCATACTCAATTAATAACAAGATTTGTATAAAGTGAAAAATATTTTAATATAATCATTTGGTTTGGTTTATTTGATTATGGCAAAGCACTCGAAGACTATTTGTCTAATAGTTGTGTAATAATGTGTATACAATAATATACATATGATGCCCGAAGTCCCAAATTAGTCACTTTGTGAAATAATTGCTTACCTAATCTCTTTAGTCAGTTTATGTGCCCAAATATATTTTAATTTACTAAAATTTCGAATTTGAACTCGCTTGATTAAAGCATCAAGTATGGTAAACTATGGCATATTTCGAACTTTTTCCAGCTCTCGTGTTGAAAGCTGTCACTGACTAGTCATTTCACTAAGCTTTATGTTTATTGCACACATTGACCATAGTATAAGTAAAAATGTATAAATACTAATGTATCAAAAAGAAACGTGAAGAGAATCTACATTTAAATGCCTCTCGTTCGCTCATAAGCTTACCGTTTTCGCACATAACTATCTTACACTGGTGTGCAAAAATTAAGGACGAAGTCGAAAAATTAGCATATCAGCTGAACGAAGAGGCAGAGCGCACAGAAAGACCAATCAGGAGATTAAGTAAGGTGATGCACGGTAGCACATGCGCAGATATGCAGGTAGACGTAATGGGGGAGTGTCTGAGTAGTATAAAGCATGTTGTCGGTGTAAGATCAGTATTTCTGGCAAAGAGATTGCACGCCGTATAGCAGTTAAAATCACACCGAGTTGCTGCCTCAGCGAGAAATGGCGAATAATCAATCTGTTAGACGACATCTGGATGCTTTTACCCGAGGTCGAATCATTGGGAAATTGGAGGAAAGCCGCAGTGTGACAACTGTGGCTGAAGAGTTCGGAATTGCTCACAGCATCGTTTCACGACTTTGGAGCCAATTTCAAACTACAGGAACAGCTATCCGGGGGTTTAGTAGCGGTCGTTCACGAAGAACCACACCCGCAGATGACCGGTATATTGCCTTACAGGCCAGAAGAAACAGGCGGCAGACAGCGGCAGAAATCGCTAGACACACGACACAGGCTACTGGACGACCGATATCGCGTTTTACCGTGGCCAGAAGACTGCACGGTGGTGGTCTGTTTGCACGACGCCCTGTACGGTGTGTACCTCTAACGCCTGCCCATCGGAGAAGACGTTCTCTGTGGTGCCGGGAACACCGGAATTGGAGAGACAATGAATGGAGACGAGTACTCTTTACAAATGAGAGCAGATTCAGTCTGAGTAGCGATTCTCATCGCATACTCATCTGGAGAGAGCGGGGAAGCCGCAATCATCCCTCGAACATCATTGAAAGGGACAAGTATGGAGGTGGCGGTGTTCTCGTTTGGGGAGGCATCATGCTTGGTAGTCGTATAGACCTTCACATCTTCCACGCAGGTTCAGTCAACGGGACCCGTTATTGTAACGACATTCTTCTTCCATACGTGCGTCTTTTTAGAGGCGCTATAAGTCCGCAGTTCCTTTTCATGGACGACAATGCACCATGTCATCGCACAGTAGCTGCCGAACAGCTCTTAGAGAGTGAGGATATTGAACGTATGGATTGGCCGGCGCGATCTCCGGATCTCAATCCCATCGAGCATGTACGGGATTTTCTAGGCGGACGCTTGGCAGCTCGTACCTTACCACCAGTAACGATTCCGGAACTTCGATTGGCGCTGCAAGACAAATGGGCAGCAATGCCTCAACAACTCATTGACACCCTCATTCTCAGCATGGGCAGACGCTGTGAAACCTGCCTAGCAGTCAGGAGAGATCATATCCCCTATTAAAGACCGGATGTTTCTTGCTGGACACCCATCACAGGGATGTTTCGGCCTTCAGTCGCATTGCGCTCCATGCTACTTTTTCAATAAAGCTTCTTTTTATCCCTCTGATTTCTCTTTTAGTAAGTGTTGCTTACATTACTCATGTCCTTACGTATTGGGGATCTTACGGTATTAAATGTGTTGATTTGGAAAGCTTTTGTACAAAGTTATATTGAAAAAACCGTCTCGTCCTTAATTTTTGCACACCAGTGTATTTGTACCTAAGTATATGATATTCTAACACTTGTTTTCAGATAATCCATTTCTTATTTTCCGCTGAAATTGTATGATGTATGTGATACTTAAAGCAAAAAATCTGATGCAGGCATCACATGACTTCCTTGTTACGGGCTATTAAATTATATATATATTGTAGCTGCATTTCACTTAAACGCATTTTCTCAAATTTCGTTAGATATATTTCTCATTCAATTAATTCAGTTCTCATTTCGTGGCAAGGAAAAAATACTTAGAAACTCAAAGCATCTTCATTCAAAATTGTAAAATACGGAAAAACATAAAACACCAAATAAAGTTGACAACAATAAAAAAAATTAAAATTAGAATTTCTACGCGAAAACAAGCAATTCGGCCAGCGGAAGACAGATGCTTCAGTGAAAAAAACTGAAAGTTTAGTTTTGGTCCCTCTTAACAAAAACACCCTGAAGTTGGTGCACAAAATGACTTAATTTACTATTCTACTAAGAGTTTCGAATATAAACAAAAGGAGGCCTCGTTAGTCTTACAACTTTTACATTGTTGATAATTCTACAACTACTGCATGCAGATTAACTAACGGCATACAAACCTTAACCGGAACATAAGAACAACATAATTCAATCCCTTTTAAATATATCCAGCATGCACAAATGATGTGAAACCTGCCTAGCAGTCAGGGGAGATCATATCCCCTATTAAAGACCGGATGTTTCTTGCTGGACACCCATCACAGGGATGTTTCGGCCTTCAGTCGCATTGCGCTCCATGCTACTTTTTCAATAAAGCTTCTTTTTATCCCTCTGATTTCTCTTTTAGTAAGTGTTGCTTACATTACTCATGTCCTTACGTATTGGGGATCTTACGGTATTAAATGTGTTGATTTGGAAAGCTTTTGTACAAAGTTATATTGAAAAAACCGTCTCGTCCTTAATTTTTGCACACCAGTGTATTTGTACCTAAGTATATGATATTCTAACACTTGTTTTCAGATAATCCATTTCTTATTTTCCGCTGAAATTGTATGATGTATGTGATACTTAAAGCAAAAAATCTGATGCAGGCATCACATGACTTCCTTGTTACGGGCTATTAAATTATATATATATTGTAGCTGCATTTCACTTAAACGCATTTTCTCAAATTTCGTTAGATATATTTCTCATTCAATTAATTCAGTTCTCATTTCGTGGCAAGGAAAAAATACTTAGAAACTCAAAGCATCTTCATTCAAAATTGTAAAATACGGAAAAACATAAAACACCAAATAAAGTTGACAACAATAAAAAAAATTAAAATTAGAATTTCTACGCGAAAACAAGCAATTCGGCCAGCGGAAGACAGATGCTTCAGTGAAAAAAACTGAAAGTTTAGTTTTGGTCCCTCTTAACAAAAACACCCTGAAGTTGGTGCACAAAATGACTTAATTTACTATTCTACTAAGAGTTTCGAATATAAACAAAAGGAGGCCTCGTTAGTCTTACAACTTTTACATTGTTGATAATTCTACAACTACTGCATGCAGATTAACTAACGGCATACAAACCTTAACCGGAACATAAGAACAACATAATTCAATCCCTTTTAAAGCAAAATACGCGCAATTTATCAACATTATTACGTAATACAACACATTATTACACACACATATATATATACATATATATATATATATATGTACGTTTGGTGCGACCGATTGCAATCAAAAAGGGAGTGTAGAACTGCATGTTACAGCAGTCCCGTATACAAAATTCCAACTTTCTGAAGCCACTCTTTTTTGAGTTATGCGAGATACGTACATACGTACGTACAGACGTCACGAAAAAATTTCTTCTGAATCCATTTCAAATCCATTTTACAATCTTTTTGGGGAAAAGGTGTCCCTTATTCTGGCCATACATACAAATGTCACGCAAAAACATTGTTGAAATAGATTCGAGAGCGGTCAAAATGATAGTTGCTTTGAAATATGATATCCGAAACTTTTCGCAAACTCACGAATCTTATTTATTTCGAACCTTATTATTTTGCTTATTTCAATAAATGTTTCTTTAATGAGTTAAAATATTCCTATCTGAAATTTTCCGCATTAAACTTGAAGGAATATAAAAGCTGTAAAATGTAATCTGCAAGCATAACCGGAATTCTGTAGTCGAGCTTCGAGCGAAAAAACAAGTGCATGATTTGCATATTTTTGTTTTGCCCCATCTTTCTCCTTTTGCTTTCAACATAACTTTGCTGCTGTCCATATAATGAATTAAGGTAATTGGTGTCAATCAATTCTTTTATTTTCGTGTCTTTTCATTATTTTCGGATTATGTTTACAGAGTTTTACTGAAGCTTCCGTTTGCAGTTCCTTTTGCTTATAAGATTAAGCTGTCATTGGTGTTTTTCTGAAGGTCGCTGAAAAGTTTGCAACATAATTTGGGGATTAGAAGTAAAGTTACAGAGGAATTTTGGTTTAGAAACATCTGGAGGGAACATATGCTTTTTGATATTAGAAACTTTTATAGCCTAATATTCTTACTTTTCGCATCACGTTATATTCTTCTTTCACTACATTAAACATACAAGAAGCCTCGCAAACACTCGCTTTGGAGAACTGTTACTATTTCTTGGATTTTTAATTTATTTTCCATATTATAGCAGTGTATTGTTCAATATAAAAGCAGAGGCACTTAAAAATCTATCCAGTTTTAAAGATTTTTAACTTACCTTGTATTTATTTTTTCTTATAGCTGCATATAGTTTTCTATAATAGGCTATTTAAAAACAAGATACTGTTTAATAATTTATGTAAATATCAATAATAAAGTAACTGATATTGTTATTTTGACTGCAGTATAAAATATCTAACTGATAATTCCCTGCTTGTGCACAATATAATATTAGTGTAATATGCTTCCTCTGCCGTGTAATAATTTTAAAATAACTGCATTTATATGGAATAAATTTTATTCTTTATATAAATAGTGCATGCAATAAAAATATCTTTAAATGCTTATTTTTTGTTTTTAATATTGTAAATTCTGCTACTTTAATTCTATTCCTGTGAAATATTCTGTGTTAACAAAAAATGCTTGCAAAATTCGCTTTTTTTTTTTTTTTTAAAAAAAAAAAAAAAAAAAAAAATTTTTTCTTTTTTTTTTTTTTTTAAAAAAAAAAAAAAAAGAGTAATTGATGGAGATAGTAAACGACAGACAATGTAAAATCTCTCAAATTCAGCAGTTGAAAGTTTGATATAAATAAACGAATTCTTAAAAATGTTTGAAAAATTGGCAAACGGATCAATAGTATGATGCGTTATACTATATTCATTTCAGAATAGTAGCCAGAATCCCTTAAAAAGTCCTCCAAGAAGGCATTCCTTCTCTTAGGCAGATAGCCCTAGAGTGCTTTGCCATTTCAAATAAACCAAACCAAAAGTGTATCCCAATAGTGACACAACTCATGTAAGTTATACGTAATACATAAAATGCAAATGCATTGAACCATCAAAAAGCATATGCTATGCAACACAGTATGTTTGAGAATAAAATATTTGGTACTATTCTGCTTAAAATTAGGTAAAGATCAGCTTAAAGTTGATGCTGGCCTTACATATTTCGGAAAAGCAAATACATAAAAACTCAAAATATCTATATTAAAAATTACGAAGTAAATCTTTAACGCTTATTTCCTGGAATAAATTCCAGAATGGATTAAGCATGATTTAATTCGCTATAATAAAAGGATAAATCTTTGTTGTTGCGGAGCTCCGTTTCTCTAGATTGGCAACAAATTCTCTATTCTGCTAAGTTTCAAATGTAAACAAAGATGGCTGCTATGGCAATAATAATTAGGCTTAACCGCATTTAAACTATTCCTTCATTAGGAGTAAAAACTGATGCAATACAACTTTTAAATTGTTGATCATTTTACAAATATTGCATGCAGATTTACTAAAGGCATGAAAACCTTAACTGGAAGATAAGAACAGCATAGTTCAATCATTTTCAAAGGAAAAAATGCACAATTTACAAACATATAAGAATAAAGAAAATGAAATCACTGAGCCGAGTAACAGAGTGGATATATATAAATATGTACATATACGTCTGGTGCGGCCAATTGCAACCAAAATAGGAGGTGCACATCTACATGTTATAGCAGTCTTATATACAAAATTTAAACGTTCTGAGACTACTGGTGTTTGTATTATGCGTAAGTTTCATAAAAGTCGTGTCATTTGCTACTTTAAGCGTCTTATGATTTAGAGCTCTTATGTCAGGAATAAGACCTTGCTCGCCGCGTTCTTCTGCTTGAGTAGTTAATCTTATACTTTTGAGATTTTATTACTTCCTATTGATGAAAAATTTGTCGATGAGAGATTTAAGTTTTAGTACGACAAACATAAATCAATGTTTATTGCCAACACAGTTTTATTCAGGATGTTGAGCAGTAATGGGTTTGTGAAGTACAAGGCCCATTTCACCTAATTTTTGGGAACCAGTCATCTTATAAGGGTATGTATGCTACGTTAAAAAAATATTATTTGGGAGCTCCACAGAACACGGATTCCTCACAATTATGGCATGTGCGAGCCTATAAACCAACCCCTGATATTGAGGTAGATTTAAGGAACTGATAGAGAAAACGATATGGACCTCGCTAAATACCGCCATATATACCCGATGTGAAGACCGGCGATAGGCATTTTGTCGCCGGTGCAGTCTGCGCAGGTCTTAAATTATGTTTCCCTCTGCTTCCACAAATTCTAAAAATTTTTTCGCTTCTAAATTCTGCTGGTCAATAAGTTATGGCATGATAGATCACATAATATATTTTTCCCGTAATACTAATCTAATGAATAAATTTATATAAAATGCAATTTACATTTTATTTTAAAATTAATTTTTTCCATGAGATTAAGCAATAATCAATAACTGTAAAATAGGTTTTAAATATATGTATCTATTTGCTAATAAGTAACTTGCGCTTATAATTTGTGTTCTGGATAATTATAAAGACAGTCTTACACAACGGACGAAATTGGACTAGCGTAAATCCAAGAGTGCCGTTATATTTTCTTTGGATAATATATAGCAACAGAGAAAATTAATGAAAACAATTTGAACACTAAAATAAAATAGATTAAAAACTTCAAAAAAGGAATTCAACAAAAATACACTAATTAAAAAATGAAAATGAAAGAGAATAATTATTTTTTCATTACCTATTATCCTGCTTTGTAGGAGAAAATAAGTTACATTGAAATTTGGAAAATTATTAATATCAAATCTATAATGTAAAAACGTATTATGGAATTGATAATAAAGTAAAGAAATTGGTTCTAATACCAAAAGAAATTCTAGAATTTCTTTTGGAATTTCTTTGGTTAGAACAGTAAACAGGGACTTCAAAGCGGATTTTTTGCTCTGTGCTTATTTCTTAAAAGTTACACTTTAGCAGAATATGTATTATTTGGCAGTTTCGAAAAACTGTGCTGTTATAAATGCATTAACATAGCTAGGAAATCGTTTTCGTAATGCATTTGTAATACCAAAATAATGGCTTTATTTCTCTATATGTAGCCATGCGAAGAAAGATTGCCAGGTCGATGGCATTGAAAATGTTTGGGCGTTGCCATCATTTTTTAAGCGCGTTTGATAACCACTCTTTTCTTCAGGTAATACAGAGAGAAACCAGAACGCTGTGTTATAGTACTTGCAAGTGAAATTTTGTTGAAAAGTATGGGAGCAAAACACTTTCAAGGGTAACGATGCATAAAAAAGCAATTTTCCCTTGTTATCACACGAAATGAAAGTGTGGAGAAGTAATTTGAAAGACCCCAAATGATTTGAAGCCTTAAGAAGCTATTTTAAATAGAATAATAACATGCATGTTTAAAAAAGGAAATGAACATATTTGCTGGAAACATTTTGATGCATTCCGCCACTAAGTTGCTTCACTGCATTTAGTATAGAGTTATTTTTCTTTGAAATTTTAGGAAAACATAGAGCAAAGAGATAACAACCAATAATCTAAAACTGCCATTTGAAAAATTCTGCTAGGGTCACTGCACATTCCTATCAGATTATGTCTAATCCCTTGCTAATCAACTCCGTAAGGTATTTATTTATCACCCGTATTTAAAAAAGACATTATTTGTAAATGTAATACGGTGAATCGTTTAAAAAAGATATGTACTTCTAAACAGTATTTTGCAACATTTACACCATTAATATAATTAACTAAAGACGCTTTTAACATTATACATTATGTAGCTCTAATATAAAATTTTCAATTCTTCTTATTTATGTTTACATCAAACGTAAAATTACTCATAATTAAAGATTTTATTCTGTTTAACTACCACATTCGTCCATGTGTTTCTTTTCTTTCTTCCTTTTTTAAAAATATTATTTCAGTCTACTATTATATTACATACTTTTTAATACTTTTCCAATGTATTGATATTTATGTCCTTATAAATTCAAAAACGAAATGCAAAACTTTTAAAACTGCAATACCTTTTTAATTAATTTTATCAACAAATTGCCTTTTCCAGTAATGATGCACAATCAAGTGCCTTTGCAATGAAGGGAAAAAAATATCTTTTCCAGTAAAGCCAAGGGTAGTAAATCAAAGGAAGTAAAATAATCCTTTTCTTTACCTAGATACTCTCAAATCGAATATCTGATAAGCGTTAATACTGAATTTTTTCTAGATATAGCACGTAAAAATATATCTGCTGTTGATTCATTATTTCATAGATATTAATTCTTCCCATAGATCTTCGAAAATTGATGAGTTGAAAAATATTCTAAAAAAGGTTTATATAAAAATATATTCTAAGTTTCAGAAACAGATTTTCGCCTTTATGACTGAAATTTGACTTGGACCTTGGATAATGTTATGCAATAAGTGCAGTTTCACAAATTAAATTAAAATATTTTTAAAAAAAAAGCAATTGATATTCAGAGATATATGAATGTTGAAAAAAATTTCCAAAAAAATATAGGTTAGAACTTCAGACATATTAACACATACTTTTCAATTATTCTTAAGAGAAATACAAATATTTTTTCAAGTAAATAAATATAAATTACCTTGCGAAGAGCAGTCCGGCCTCCAAATTTCCGAATTTCTTGCATTAGTTGCTCACGGGGATCGATCTGAGGAGCTAATTCTTTTCTTTCGGAACTATTCCGTAAACCCGTGGATTTGCGAGGAACATCTGGGCAAGACCCTTTTGATATTTTTCCTACTGGTAACGGCGGTGGTGGAGGGGGCAGCAGGTTATCCTTGGACTCTTTTGTATTTACAGGACCTAAAGCAACATTCGAATGGCTTCTGTCCTCATTTCCACCATTCAAATACTTATCATTATTCATGGTATGATTTCTATCACCATTGTCTTCCTTCGAATGAGGTTTGGGAAAAGTGCAGACTTTAAGGGGAAGTTGAGGAGATTGTGTTTTACATTCGGACTGCTGTCGCACGTTACTTTTGATATCAGACTTCACGATATGTAATGGCTTTTTTAATCGTGATATATTCGACTGAAAATCTTCATCGTTGTTCTCTGCGATAAGCTTCAAACTCTCGAAAGAAGGCAAAATGGTGGACAACATTTTTGTGTCATCCGAAATGTCCAGGTCACCTTCTTTCCTAATTTCGGGAGGTAACCTTTGACGACTTTTAGTGGAGGTCCTCACCTGGGGAGGCTTAAAATAATTTTTCGTTTTTGAAGATCTAAGTGTGCTTGAACCACTGTTTATTGGAATAGGTCCGAATTCTAAAGATGGTATATTAATAGTCGATCTTGGCAGAGTCGAGCATTTTTCTTTTGTCGGCTCATAAGACAAAGACCTCGATACAAGTGGAGCAGAGGTCAAGGGTTCATCTGAATAATCTTCCCCTTCTGGTAAGCTGTGAGATTGTCGAAGGGTTCGCGCATACTGAGGTACGATGCATTCTTCTCGCAACATGGCGTGATTATTTAATAACTGCTGCTGCCACAAAATGAACTGTCTTTGCAATTTTATGTACTCCCTTTGCAATCTCTCTTGTTCTGCTTCGAATTCTTCTTTATCATCCGCGCAGAGATCAGACAGAGACCTTTGAATATGTCTTATATTTTTGGAATTCTTATGTATGCCACTTTTCGGAGCAACGTCTTTAAGATTCAATAATGAAGATGACCGTTTTAAAGTTTTTAAATGCGTAGCAGGTGGCGGTTTAGGAGCATGGTCTTCATCTATAACAAGAGCTTCTTTTTCTATACTTCTGAAGTCTGGCGGAGGTGCAATAGGCTCTTGACAGGGTTCCAATTCTTCATCCTCACTTTGCTTGCTTTCTAAATTCAAAGAGAGCCTCACTGTAGTTTTTTGTAAATTACTTGAGTCATCGGGATAATCTAACTGTTCACATTTAATTTCAGGTGACGACAGACAAGATGAAGGATCAGGATCCTCATTAATATCATCCGATGCGGAAACCTCTTCGCTTCGGTCTTGTGTCGGTGTACTCCTTTGCTTGATGGCCAGAAGAGACGGTTCAGTTCTCTGGGGACAGTCTAAGGATTGGAAGGCTGCTTGGATACTGGAAGCGATTTCCTGTTGCGTCACGTCCTGTTCGATTCGAGCGTTGAGGGCGACCAGCGCCACCCTGGTCACGGCCTCGCCTGAAAGGGAGAGGACACAGTTCGTCAGAAAGGAAAAGATGATTCGAAGCGTCTTCTACAAAGGTCACCACCCGTGACTTCGAAGACAAGTTTTTTTGTCCCCGTCTGCTTTGGTCATGCTTCGTTAAACCCCAAACCTGATTTGAGATTTTTTCTTTTTAAATTTCGTCTGGAAAGTTATAAGTAGTTCCAACCAGGATTATTGTAAGCAATAACTATAATCTTAGGAAAAGTAACGTTAAAGCATTCATTCATTCAATTGAAAATTTGTAAATTTTTTTATCACTATATGCTAATTTTTTTTCTCTGGGTTTATAATAATGCAGTTTTGCGCGAATCAAAGCAAATTATCTTTTTATCTCTTGCGCTCTATATCGAATTTCATTGGATTAAAACGCTGGAAATTTGAATGAATACATAACTGAGCCATTAAAAACATTTTTAAACATTATTCAGTTAACAAATGCATTTTTATACTCTATTTTAAAATTAGATTAAAATTTCCGTTTTGGACTCTATTATATATAAGATAAAACTGCATTTTTTATTTTAAAAGAATATAAATATTTGCATATTTGCGGATGGTTTATGACAACTTAAGTAAAAAAAATTAACATGCATTTTAAATATTTACATATTATGTGTGTTAGTTCTAGATTTGTGAAAACAGGTTTTGCTTTTCTTTTGAATAAATATACTGCTGTTTAATTTTTGCCTTTTTCTGCGAAATAAAAGAATGAGAAATAATTTAAATTTCCCTTTTGAAAAATACACATAATTCTGTTTTTATACTGATTTTTATTTAACATTTATTTAATATAATAGATACCACACATAATCATCATGGGGAGAGTCTATTTAATTTTTTACATGATTTCTTATCATCTGACGAATAGCATGTTTAAAAACCTCAATTTAAATTAATTTGAAAATAACGCTCAAAAGTGTTTGAATTCGAAATTATAATATAAGTGCCTATTACATTCATAAATTTTAATATAATTTTGTCTTTGAGAATATGTTTTTTAATCACAAAAACCGATAGAACGTTATATAGAAATACATTGCAATAGAAAATACATTAACATAACGTTACAAATTTTTATTATTTTATATTGAAAAATGCACAAAAAAAAATGCCTTTTTTTTAATGCTTATACAAATTTTACTTTAATCCACTGACTTCAGCGTATTTACATAAAAGTTACTTCGATGAGAGGAAAAATATGATAAAAGCGTTTAAATTTGCATGTAAAAGTAGTAAGAGACATCTGTTTTATACTGAAATCTCAGAAAGTGTCAAGGAAAAAAATCTTATCAAAACATGTAAAGGTAAGTGATATCTTAGAGCCATTTCACATATTTTCGAATTAATAACATACAATTTCCATTTCAAAGAATATAGCTTATATGTGTTCTTATTATAAATTTACATATACGTATATATATATATATATATATACAGGGTGGTCATAAAGAAAGTTTACCAACTTCTGCACTTTTAGCGTCCGTTCCGGTTAATCGATCGAGATGAGATTGCAAATATAGTTATTCGGAGGTATGTGCTCGAGATTCTGTGAATGTGGCGACACAGGGACCCACGGTTACGGTTATAGTTGCAGAAACTTGAAAATGTCGAATGGCAATGTCAACTTTTTCGGTCGCAAAATGTTCAGCGCATGCGAAAACCCTAAATGGCGTTGGAACGGTACCGATATGTCCAAACACTGGCGTGTTATGCATACCCAAAAAAGAGTTCTGAAAACCGGCCAACGAAACACGATCTGGGCGCACGCAGAAGATTTGCATATGACAGAGATAAAACACCGATCACTGATGACCACACATATTAAACAAAAAAATTCCTTTATTTAGATCAAACATTTTCCACATGATGCCATCACCGGCAAGTATGCATTACAATTTCAAGCCGTATAGAATCCCTTAAATCCGACAAAGTTTGCGGATTGCACAGGTAAACCCTGGATTTGAGATATCCCCAAAACCAGAAATCCATAGGCGTCAGATCGGGCGATCGCGGAGGCCACGGAAAATGATAATGGCGTGAGATGATGTGATCACCAAAATGCTGTTCCAGGATCATTTAACAAACCTCGCTATATGTCCACATACAAGATGGTGCACCATCTTGCATCCAAACGATGTCATTGAGCTCATTCCGCCTACGCATGTCTGGTAGTAACGTTCATTCCATTCTGATAATGCAATTTTATCAATTTACCACGAACTTTCCCAGGAAGAGTAATTTCGTCGCCATGTGCGAGTTCCCGGATGACAATTTCGCGTACCCGCCTGGTATTTTATCAGTTTCTTACTTTGAATATCTGGCGACCGGCGTTCTGTGATTGATATCTTGCCTCTGATATATACAAATTTTCTGCGTGCTCCCAGATCGTGTTTCGTTGGCCGGTTTCCAGAAATCCTTTTTATGTATGCATAACACGCCCATTTTTGGAGCTATAGGTACCATTCCAACGCTATTTAGGGTTTTCGCATGCGCTGAACGTTTTGCGACCGTGAAAAGTTGGCGTTGCCATTCCACATTTTCGAGTTTTTGTGATTATAACCATAACCGTGAGCGCGCCTTTGTTGCCATTCACAGAATCTCGAGCGCATACCTCCGAATAACTATATTTGCAATCTCATCTCGATCGGTTAACCGGAACGGATGATAGAAGTGCAGATGTTGGCAAAGTTTCTTTATGACCATCCTTTATGTATTGTTACAAATTTTGTATTTATTTAGCTATTTCAATAGAATTGTAATTAAAATTGGTTTTTTTTCCCGTGCAATGCAGCGCGTGACGAAATTTAAGCGAAAGCTTCGCCGGAAAATTAAAAATACAAGAGCCCATGCATTTAACATTTAATAAATAGATAGTTCACAATTGTACTGTTTTGCTATGCAGAAAAATCGAGAAAATAGATTATACCAGAATATTCTTGTGCTTGATTAAAAACTTTTAAAAGCCGGATTGAAACATTTAAGCTCAGCTGTTTTAAGCGAACTGTTGTTGTTTACTTAGTGATGTTATTGATGGTAGCGAATTCGCGGTGAGATCGAATTAGCTTTCTCTGTTTTGAATTTAGTTCTGTTTAATGTTTTAGTAGTTCAAAATATAACTACTGTGAGATATTGTGATATTGTACGAATATCTCTGAGAAAATATTTCAGTATTTTGTTTTATTTCTTGTGAAAAGAATAAATTTTTATTAACTTTTTAACGACTTGCACATTGAGTGCGTTAAGAACAAGTACGCACGCAACAATATATACAGAGTGATTATAATTAAAGTTTCAAAACGCTATAAAAAAGAACCACTGATGAAAATGACGTCAACTTTGAAAGGAATGTTATTGAAGAAGGCGGAAAGTGTATGGCAGAAGAAAAAATTTAGTTTCAAAAGTTAGCAATAGATGGCGCTGTAAGCGGAAGAAGATGTAAATTAAAATGTTAGTTAAATTTCAGTGTTATAAAACCGCCAGGTACAAGGCTGTTCCTGATTTTGGGTCTCAGACGTTCGCCGTGGGTGTTTTACTGCAGGACCGCGCTCTGCTGGTAAAGCTGTATTACAAGAATGATGATTGTGCAAGAGTAGCTCTGCAAAAATTCAGGACACTGAAGGGTATAAAAGAAAGCGTTGGTCCAATGAGTGTCGTGGGTCTAAAGAAAATGATGCGAAAATTCGAAACGACAGGTTCATTTGATATGCAATCCGGTAGAGGGAGAAAACGAGTGCATGGCCACAGCATTACAGGAGAGGTCGGCCAGTGGTGTGCAACCGTGCAGTGCACGAGGAATTGCCCGAACATTGGACAGGCCTACAAGCTCGGTGCTGAAAATTGTACGAAACAGCCTGCAATGCTATCCGTACAAAATTGGCCATGTGCAGGAGTTGCTTCTGTCTGAGCTGGCAGCAAGGGAGACGTTTGCGTTAGAATTCTTTGCTCGCATGGAAGTGGATAATGAATGGCCGTGGAAACTTTCGTGGACAGATGAAGCCCATTTCCATCTGACAGAGTACGTCAATACCCAGAATTGTCGAATATTAGCAACAGAAAATCCACTGGCAACGCACCCCGTACCACTTCATCCTGAAAGGGTCACGGTGTGGCGCGGCTTTACGGCATCATTCATCCTACAGCCATATTTTTTAGAGCAGGCGGTTGCTTCCGGTCCTATTGCTGCAACCATCACTGGTCAGAGGTATGCCTCTTTTTGCGCAACCACGTGATTCCAGCTCTGCAACAGCGTGGATGTGTGGATGAAATCATTTTTATGCAAGATGGCGCTCCTCCGCACATTGCCCATCCCGTGAAGCAGCTGCTGAGGCTCCATTTCGGAAATGCTCGAATTAGTTCCCTGCAGCCTGACCGTCCCGATCGCCTGATCTTACTCCGTGAGTTCTGGCTGTGGGGATATCTGAAGGATGTTGTGTTCCTTGCTCCAATTGCAAATTTTGCGGAATTTTAAAGGCACGCATTTTGCAACACATTCTGAACATCACCCCGGACACACTGTTGATCCGTTGTGGAGCATGCTGTTTTTCGCTTTCAACTTGTCGCTACAACGGTGAACACCATATTGAACATGTTTGGCGCCAGTCTCGCGACACTTCCGAACTTCTTTGATGAATGGTTCTTATGCGTTATGTCGCCGCAAAACTCTTGAAACTGATTTGTCCCTTTCGATGTTATATGTACAGTTATGCAACTAAAATTACTCAACAATTCTAGTTTGTCAATGCGTTTTAGTGTGTAAGTTACACCTTAGCCGTTGTTTTTACGAATCATTTTAGTTCTCGTCATGATTCTGCCGCTTACAGCGCCATCTGTTGCTAAAATTTGAAACTAAAATGTTTTCTTCTGCCATACGCTTTCCGCCTTCTTCAATAACATTCCTTTCAAATTTGACGTCATTTTCATCAGTGGTTCTTTTTTTATAGCGTTTGAAACTTAAACTTTAATTATATTCACCCTGTATATATATATATATATATACAATAAAAATAAATATGACGATTCTTTAAGGAGTATATAGAACGGTACAGTTGAGTAGATTCACAAGGTGCATAACTGAGCAGAAAAAAACTTTCAGACTTACCCGTTATTTCAACAAATTGATTTTGATTTCTTGATAACTAATTCCTATGACATATATTCTTGTCTACATATCACTATGGGTGTGAAAAGCTGCTTTCTATATAACTGATAACATCTCGAAATAATCGGAGAAGTAAGCAACACACATTACCACAGCGAGAGGGAGGCAAGAAAGTAAGTGCGCATTTCAGCGCAGGTCTATTTATGGTGTTAGAGTCTGGTTTGTTTAAATTTTGTATTGCGAGTGGATAAATAATATCCGAAATGCTACTCTTATATAGTGACGCAATGCAGATTATTTTTAGATGGTAAACATTAAATTCCAGGAAGGGGATGTAACCAAATTAAAATGAGGAATTAAAAAGGCTATTATTAAACTAAAGTTTGTAGTTTTCATCATATTTCACATCTCATATATATATACAAAAATATTCAAATGGTTAAATTTTTTTAAATTTAATGGTTTTTAACCATTTGAACTGTTTTTTAACCATTTGAATTCTGCTATTAAAATTAATTATTTGCACTGCATCAATATAAAAAAAAAATACTGATGTCCAGCAAATAAATGTATATGAGGAAAAAATTCTACTTTTCTCCTATATACATTTTATTTGCTTTGCATCAATATTATTTTCTTCTTTAATATTACAATTTTTATTTCAGAAGGGTCAGTTTATGTTTGAAAGTTAAAGCTTTTAATGTTTAGTCTTCCTTCTTGTCAGAGAAAATTGATTGAATATTTAATTTGAAAGCGCTAGGCATCATGAAGTAAGAACAAAGAATAATTTTTAATAAAAAGCGAACTTGTTTGGAAATCCTAAGGAATTTTTGTGAAAAAGAAAACGAAAATAAACATTTTCTTCTGAAATTCCGATCAGCGGCTTTGCCTTGATCTGCACTAGCAGCCACATATGTGCAGTATAAGCTGCTAGTTATAAGTGCAATCCATTCATAGAAGTTCAGGTTTTAATTTTCTAAATATGTAGTAACCTTAATGAGGTGTACTTAGGAATACTGAATAATAATTATAATAATAATAATAAATAATAATAATTAAATGTAAGAAAATTATAAACTTTTAAATTAAGATATCAATTACAATTAAAAGATCAACTATTACTGAAATTGTAAATAATATGCTATAGAGTACAGGCAGAATTAAAATCTTTTTAAATGCAGAGTGATTGACAGAGAATTGAAACTATACTATAAATCAGGAATAAATGACGCACTGAGGATAGGAATTTCCAAAAAAACTTAGTTCAACTAGTCTTATTTTTTGTCCAATACATACATACTAATCATGTGGTGTATGATCTCTGTTCTGGGTCAGAGGCATTCTGTGTAGTTCTATATGTTTTGCTAACTTCGTATTAATTTGTGCCAATGCTCAAGTTAATTGTTTTTTTGTTTGTAGTATGAAATTAAAACTCAGGCTCTGGAGAAAGGCATTATGTGGAATAATTCCATAGACATCAGAGTGCGGTTCAAATACGCGCGAGCCTAGCGATAAAAAAAAATCAGTGGCATCATCCCTGTTTCTGGTGATATCGACGGAATTTTTCTTAAGATACCTGCGGTTTATTATGAAAAATTCTTGTCTTAAGATAGTTCTGTGTGTTGTTGTGTTCTGTGGCTTAACAAAGTTCTGTGTGTTGTTGGAAATTAGAAGGCCAATCATATGGTTCAGTTTTTCAGTCTATAAAGGTAGTTCTCCCCCCTTCTTCGAATGTCGTCGTGTATGTGGTGTAGTGGTCAGCATACTCGATGCGTAACCAAGAAGTCCGTGGTTCGATTCCCGGCGAGGGTAATGCTCATTTTTCATCTCTCCTGGTTTTAAATAACCTAATGACTCTGTAAGTGGGGCACGAACAAAAAGGTGGTGAATGATGATTTTCCATCACTATGATTTGACGATTGGGTCCCCCAAACCCCAGTCGCCCTTTAAAAGGAGGAGTATATAAGATATTTCCCCCGCCTTCATGGCATGTCTTCGTGGTGTAACGGTCAGCACGCTCGACGCCTGTTCGAGTGGTCCGTTCGAGGCACGGTGAGGGCAATGCTCATTTTTCATATCGCCTGCTTTCAAAAAATACCTAATGTCTTTGCAAGCCGACTTGTTAGAAAGCACTTTTTCTCTCTTTACCATCAGTACTTCGCAGGATCTTCATACAGTGCAGTAGTGTGACATAAATTGCGCCTGTATGACAAAAGGCGAAACTTTTGATGTTCTGTCCACTTATCCCTAACCCGTTCTGTTAAACGTAAGCACATCGTGTAGTTCGACAAATTCTGGGAAAATCACTACACCAGATGTTCTAAAACTTGCAGCACTGCATTAATATGTGCCTTTAGCAGACATAGGTTCTAGTACGCGGTAGAGTGTATAAAGATTTGACATTAGGTAATGCTATATGTTTTCCAAAACTATACCTCCTTTCGAAATAAACCAACCTGTATACCCACAATACGTTTTTTTATTCGAATATTTAAAAACGCTTTCTTAAATACTTATTAAATTTATAATGAATATTTTTGCTATAAAATATAGGATTATATTACATTGCTAACATATGCTAATTAATCATATATTACAGTTTTTTTAATTGCACCTTGATCAGTTAATCTATTGAATAATGAAGGATTTTTAGAATTTTTTTTTTCAGCGCATTTGTATATATTTGGTTTTAAAATAACCTTTGTAAATTATAATGCGTTACAATAAACAGTATCGCACGTAAATTCGAGTAGCAGCAATTCATCGAAATCGAATTGTTAATGCTAATTCATGAATGGAGATTTCCTGAGAAATAAGCGATTTGGTAAACAAAATGAATCTAAAGGATTGGTAAATAAACACAGTAACAACAGGAATGGGGAAACTGATCCAAATTTTCCTTTGAGATAAAAAATGGAAATTCGTTCCGATCCATGAGCATGATCGACTGGAATGCGTCTTCATGAGGAATGGTTCTATGGACTGGTCGGCCAATGAAGCGAGGGAAGGATGGGAAGAGGAAAATGAGATGATGACCTTGCTCGAGATTTTAACCGGCGGCTGAACTTTTTCCCGAAGGCACGCACGGGTTGCTGTGTTGACTCATGACAAGGTCACGCTGCGGTAGCAGCGAGGTTCAACATTGTGGTCGTAACCCTCGATGAGACGCGGCTAAATGGTGTGAAAGAAAATTTCATCCAGGGACTGAAGAGTAAATATAATGAACCCTGAATTGATATCCCCTAATTTTATCAAAAAACGTTATCTTGGGAAATATAAATCTCGACACAAATATTAAGTTCAATATGTCAAAAATTAAAAGCATCAAGAACATTCAATATAGTTAAAAAAATCTACAGAAAGACAGTTGCAGAGAAAGCTAAATGATAGATTTGCCACGGCCTTCATATGGTGACCTACAGGACCCGAATAAAAATATTTCCTTTTTTTTTTGAAAATTCCTGTCCTTGATAGGAAAAAATTTCTATGATCAAACATACGGCTAGGACTGTCATACACATTCGGCTGGGCTATGCAAAGCAAATCGCTAAAAGCTAAAAACTTTTGGAAATTTAAAATTCATAGTCAAATAAGGACAATAGTACCATAGTTAAGAAAGCTAAAATAATAATTTTCGAAAAACGTGGTGATAGTAATGACCTCATTACTTTCAACAAACTAGTCCAGGTGATACAACCATTAAAAAAACGTAATGAACACCATTAAAAAAAAGTAATGAATTAGGAGAATATTTCACTGTAAAAATTAGTAAGATTTTTAAAATGATTTGTGAAACAAAGAAAGCAGAAAATCAAGTTGTTTTTTCTTTCTTTAACATTATTGATTTATCAGAAAGGTAGGCTAAAATATTAATATCCAGGTTAAAACAAAAGAAATCTTTTAAAAAACGACTTTCAGAGTGCCTTCGTGGTGAAACTGGACAGCACATCCGACGCGTAATCGGGAAGTACGGAGCTCAAATCCCGGCAGATCAATGCACACTTTTTCACGTTTCCTGCTTCCAAAAAAAAAAAAAAAAATTAATCACGTTACAAGTCGAGCCTGAACTACGAAACAGAGGTGCTGGATGATAATTCGTCACCATCCAGGATTAGGCGATTGTGTCACCTCATTCTCAGTCGCCCTTTAAAAGGGAGAGTATATAAGGTATTTTCTCCCTCCTTTCCGCAAGCCTTCGTGCTATAACTGATAACACGTCTGACGCATAATAAGGTGGTTCGGAGTTCGAATCCTGGTGAGAGCACTACACGTTTTTCACATTTCCTGCTTCAAAAAATCTAATGACTCTACACCATAACTGTTTCAATTCATTTTGTGAATGTAAATGTACTCCTAATGGATAAATAAGCTTTTTAATTAGATTGAACTCCTCGAAAACTATGTAAAACACATTGCCAGAGAAAAGATATATGTTACGTTAAATATATCTCATGTTGTTATGTAACCTCGCATAATGTGTTAATTTTTTAGTTTAGAGAATGGAGTAAATTTGTAAAATGAAGAGTATTTGCTAAAAGTTGATGATGCTGATTACGAAATCTTACTGGGACCACGGAATTAAGCCCGTGTCCAGTAATTATTTGAATGTAATGAAAATCACATATCATTCTCATATTCAGATTAGGTAGGTATGAACAAAAGGTAAGTTAGAAAGACAGGTTTTACAGTCTTTAGGTTATTTATTTAGAAACAGAAGTCATGAAAAACGTGCAACTCTTCGCCGGGATTCGAACCACAGACCTCTCGGTTACGCGCCGAGTGTGCTGACCACCACACCACGAAGGCATGCGAAGAAGGTGAGAGAAATGAGTTATATACTCCCCCTTTTAAAGGGCGACTGGGGTTCAGGTGACCCAATAGCCAAATCCCGGTGGTGGAGAATCATCATCCCCCACCTTTTTAGTTCTGGCGCCAGTTGTAGTGTCATTAGGTTATTTATTTAGAAGCAGGAGTCATGAAAAATGAGCAACGCCTTCGCCGGGATTCGAACCACGGACCTCTCGGATACGCGTCGAGCTTGCTGACACGAAGGCATGCGAAGAAGGAGGGAGGAATACGTTATAAGGTAAATTCAAAAGAATCAAACAATTCAATGATTCATTTCCTTACAATAAGGGCTCAAACGTGCAACCACGAACAGTAATGTAAGACTCACGGCAGAATACATTCGAATGTTTAGCAGTTCGACAGTTGTCTATTCGGAATTCGTTCTCTGTACATCCTTCAAGCAGCTGCTTCCCTTCCGCCACAGCCACATTGTTAAAATGCATGTTGGTGAGGTCCGCATTCGTTTAGGGACACATAAAGCCGTACGAGGAATGACAGTTTACGCCGCTTTCACCCATAGATTTCAGCAGCACCTTGTATTCTCAACGCACCATTTCCGCACACACTTTCCATACAAAAGCTTGTATATTTTGATTCTTCCTATTTATCTCTACATTTTCCCCAGATATTTTTTGATCATCTTGTATAAATTACAAAATACGTTTACAACAGTAAAAGGATTTAAAACATTTTTAAAACCTATTCACTGCCTAAACTGATAAAATTAGCTGCTAAATAGTCACAAACTGAATAAGTAAATATTACAGTTCAATTTTAACACCTTCACCGAATTCAAATTAATTTTTGTTTTGTATTTCCATTCAGAAAATCAGCAAAAGCTTCATTCAGCCAATTTTAACAAATGATTCCGGATACTAAAGCTGTTTTGAACTTCTGTTCAGTCGGTTCGACTGTAAATTGCCTACTTTTTACGGCATGTTTGTGCTGATTGACTTCTTTGAGCTCCAACATGGCTACACGTATTTTTTTTCCGCTTATGGGATTGTACAGACAAATAGAAACAATATATTAAATATTCTGGCTTGAAAAAAGAGACATTAAATCTCAGAAGTAAAGTGATATTTTCGAGCATATTCTCAAAGAGCGTATTTGCTACTCCTTCATATCAAATTAGCTTTGAAAGAGTTTGAAAAAAATGCACAAGAAAGATAGAAGTTATTGTTTTCAGAACCTCGAAGTTTTCCAACTGATAACGCAAATTTAAGAATAGCATCTTTTTTATTCCCAATTTATGGAACTGACGAGTCATGCTATACATTCCTCACAGTATACAGAGTGAAACTCGGGGATTATTCACTTACTAAAAGACAGACAATGACAGGGAATCAATTCTAAAACTCTGAGATGTCATGTCAAATTCTGCTGAAAAACAAAAGTAACGTCCCGAAATGTGGAGAATGTGGGGAATACCTCCATCGGGATATCGGTATATATCTATATGTGTAAACACTTTGTGGAAGAAAATTGTAATCCAAAATGTAAAGCTGGACTCAAGAAAATGATTTAACGGATGCAAAGTATCGAAGAAAATGTACTGCAATTAAATTCTAAAGTCATCATCACTAATTTTAACGGTTTACATATGCAACATAACTTCGTCAAAGATAAAAATACCAGTTAGTACAAGACAGTGCCTATTAAGAAAATTTGAAAAATGTATTTAAAATTACAGTGAAAATTCCGAACCTTGTAAAGTTCCTATATGCTCAGAGATTTTTAAAAAGGTGCTATAAGTGAATGTATAGCATTTTTCTAACAAGGATTTCTAACAGGGAGGCTTAAGGACACCAAAAATTGATCAGGTAGATAACATTTATGGCATAGTAAAGGATAGTAATAAATTTAATAAATAACATATCCTAAAACACTAGCTCATATAACAGTTTTGACTAATTATACATTTTATCGAATTTTTTTGCGCTTCATATAAGAGAACATAGCATATCCTAAACGTAACGAAAAAGAATAGTTTGATGGTGATTTTCTATAGAGTATGGGGGTCGATTTCAGATATACTATATATGCGCCTTCATATAATGAGCTAAAAAAGTTAGTTTATGAAAAACCTTTTCATAAGCTAAAGAAACTCAGGAAAACCAATGAAGGAAAAAATATGGAAAAATGCGATTGTAGGTAAAGAATGTAAAGTGAAATAACATGAAATGAATAAGCAGAAAAAACATGAATTTTGCACTGTTTCTATAATGTAACATTTACTAAATTAATTGGCAATTTAAGTATCCATATAACAGTAGGACATTCAGGTATCCATAGAGCAGTACTAATCTTATTGGTAGGTCTTATTTGTAACATAAACGTAGATGTAGGTTAAAAAAAAAAAAAAAAAAACTCGCAACTTAATTATTCGTTCGGATATCTAAGTATTTAGAGCATATTTTTGTATTTTCTGAAAAATCTCCTCCGACATTTTCAGACCTTACATAGTTTTAAATGCCGTTTAGCTAATTAACAAAAAAAAAAAAAAAAACACTTAACCGTATCTATGCCCTCCTAAATAAAAGTTGGGAAACTCTATTCCTAATTATTTATTCTTCCTATTTATTCCTAATTATTTATTTGCTTAAAAGTTTGATATTGTAAATTTGCGAATATGGACGTTTACAATAATAATTAAAATTATATCACCTTTAGTTCAAATTTTTGGGAAAAAGTCAAAACCCAAATAGAATCTGAATTCTGAAGTTAATGAAATCCGCTATACATCTCTTGCATTCATTATAAAAGATAATTTCAAATTTTTACTAAAACTGTAGCATACCAAATATAATAAGAAGCATTATAAAATATATCTATCAATACTTACCATCATCGCTCGCTGATGTACTTTTCGTGGTTTTATCCACCTCAGGTTCTTTACTGTTGTATGTTTCATTGCTAGATACACTTTTGCGTTCTTTAACAATCACTGGGGCAGGCTTTTTAACAAACACAGCATCTGCCGATAACAAAAGTATATCAGAAGTTTTCCAATGTAAATCTCGAATAGCTCGACAACATCAGGTTATTAACAATATATTACACTAACTGAAAGAAAAGGACCAGGCACAGATCTTTTCGTGTTAACCTTCTAGTCCTCTATTATTAGCACAAATACATAACAGAAAGCACAGAAAGACACTGCAAAACTACTTCAATAACTTTTACAGGAAATCGGTTTTTTTTTCAATCAGCGTTGCATCAAAAAAAGTACCAATGGCGACATCTATCTCATGGAAGCCCGCTTGAAAGCACGCTCCTAGTAAAATCATTGACAGAAGTCTTACTTTTGTGTGATACTGGAATATTCACTCACCCGAGAACAATCTTACCAAAAATATCCCCAGGTCATAGGGATCTGCATAGGATGCTACTAGTCTTCGCGATCGAGACGCAACAAATACCCACTACAGTTACTCACACTTACATTAGATAAAATTATTAACAACAGATAAAATCATTGAATGTCTCTCAAAGGCATGTTTATTCAGCGGTGTTAAAAAAGCGAATAAAAAGTCGCTTAACACGTACATAATCCTTGAGGTAAGTATAAAATACAAATAAAATAAAAGTAATAAGATATTATTAGTTGTGAGCTTACTGAACTTTTATCTCATCTTTAGCAATCACCGTGACCCTTCTTTTTAACTAATGCTTGGAATCTCTTGTATAAAAGGAATTTAATCTCGCAACTGGTTTCAGAAGCCATCCTTTCTATGAGGATTCTAGTAGAACATGCAAAATATTAAGTAAATATTTGATTAGAACTGGATTAAAATGCAGAGTATTATATCTTATTTTCTTTTGAAAGGTTGAAATAAACATTTGGTATTTCTTTTGCTCTAAGACCTTTGCAGACTGACCGTAATAATCTGAGTTAATTTTTTAATATAAATAAAATTATTTTATTTTATTTCGCTATTATTTCTAAAAGGTAAACTTCATCTTGTCATGTCAAATTTATAATTTTCTAAATCATTTCTCCGCTTCTTTAAAACAATTGAGTTTTGTACTTCCAAAGCTTAACTGTTTAAATTAAATAAAATAAAATAATCAGTTACGTAAAAAAAACTCATAAAGGCATGTCCCTGTTAATTAACTAGAGAAATAAAAAAAATAAAAAAAAGGAAAGTTTCGATTCCAAATTTCACCTGTCAATTATCATATAGTCATATTGTAAATTTAAGTTTTTCATTTAAAAGGTAAACAAGTTGTTCAATAAAGGTTGTATTTTTAAAATGTGTTATGTTTCAAGTTGGAAAAGAATACAATGCGTAGTAATATAATCTTACGCTGCTGAAAATATATGAAGAGTGAAACTTGGAAAAGAAATAAAATTTCCCTTTTTATTTTTAGAAAACTACGACATTAGAATTTCATTAAAATTTTGAGGTTAGATATTTTATTTGTATGAGAAATTTACATATTTTTTGCACCTTATTTCTCAGTTTTTTTTCTCTCTCTTATGATATATCATATTGAAATCTTAGGTCTAGTTTGCCAAGTTTACAGGATTTTTTTCACTATATTTCAAATATCAATAAAATATAAGATCTAGAACTATAACTAAAGTATTCGAAACTAAATAGATGAAATCGTTAACCGAAAAAAATTTATATACAGTCTCTAATATACAGACCCTAAGGAACAAAGAGAGTTTTTTAGATTCAACACGATTTGCAGCATTGTAGCATTATTAAATTTCCTTATAAAAATTGCATAATTTAAAAATTCCTTTTAGTACCAAGCAAATCATGTCTTCTACTAACCTTTCTTTGGCTAATAGCATCTTTAAGGTAGTTGTAATTAAGCTATCGTCAATAAATGAATTTTACCCCATTAGCCCAGAAGGGCTATTAATTTCGTTTTGGCATTTTGCGGTAGTCCACTATAAAAGTCTGAATCACTTTTCAAATTGTTGCCACCAAATATTAGAGCCTTGCATTATACACTGTACTCCAAAAGTTAAGGAACAACATGCTTTTCAAAGCTGACCATTACAAAAATGTCACTAACGTTTTAAATTCGCAGTTCATATGCTGTGACAGTAACGAATTTTAGGAAAATATATGCAAAAACAACAGCTACCACTTTTATTTTCTAGAAATGAATACTTATATAGGAATTGGAAAAAAAATGCAAAAATTGTAATTTTCGTTCACGAGCTTTGATTCTCAGTTGTTATTACAGTTTCGTGGACAATATCCAGGAGAGTCTATCAATGCCCAGTATAAGTCGTTTGCCCGATTCGTTGAGGTGGCAGGCGGTCGGATGGATGGAAATGGGGATGTCACAAGCTGATGTTGCTAGACGCCTCAATGTCTCTCGTAGTGTCGTCCATCGACATTGTGGAAAGACACAGTTACAGAGGTGGTGGAATAAAGGTTTGGGCTGGGATCTCTCTCGGTGGTCACACTGACCTGCATGTGTTCCATGGAGGCACTTTAACCGCTGTGAGATATCGAGACGAGATCCATGATCAATATGTCCGCCCATATGCCGCTGCCCTAGATTTCTTCTGATAGACGATAATGCGCAACCGCACCGAGTTCCGGTTGTTGACGAATATCTTGAAGATTACGGTTTGGAGCGGAGGGAATGGCTAGCTCAGTCCCCAGACCTGAATCCGATAGAGCATCTTTGGGATTACTTTGGGAGAAAGGTTGTTGCTTTAAGTCTCCCTCTAGGGTCGTTAGATGAGCTTGAACAAGGATTACTCCGTGTCTGGTCTTTACATCGCATTTCACTAACCGACAACTTAATTGACAACATGGAACGTCGCTGCCGCCAATATATTGCAGCCAGGGATAGACACATTCCTTATTAGAACCCATTTTTGTAATGTCACTACCCCATTTTTCATCAAAAAAACTGTGATATACTGTTTCTCCAAGACTCGCTGCCAAGAGTGCAATTTTTTGTTGTAATTCATGTTTCTGTTGAAGCTTAGAAACATTCTATGCCGCATTCATTAAAGAACTGTTTAGTGAACATGTCCTGTAAATTTCTTGTTTCTATGTTGCTTCATTCTCAAATTAGACACAAAAAACATGCTGTTCCTTAACTTTTGGAGAGCAGGGTATTTAAAGAAATTAAATAATGAAGAATCTGTATGAATGTATGTATGCTTCTCGCATTGTGAAAAAACAGCAGTACTTAGAGATATCAAATTTTGAATAACGTAATGCTCCATCCGATCATGGGCACTTGAAGCCCGAATCTTGAATTTTGAATTTGTTTCATTATTTAGTTCGTATTTTGTAATATTTAAATGAATTTTAATTATTAAACTCAACGATTTCAAAGCGTTCCATTAACATCTCGTGCATCTTCACGCACGGATATTTTATGAGCGAGATTTCATTACATTTCTTACTGGTATTATGTTGGCAGCTTAGCAATGCAAAGACGTTACAATGTCTAACAGTATTTCGCGTCGAATGACTTTGAATGTCTGTAACACGTTTTGAATCCACCATGAAAAAACGTCCCTTTGGGCGTAATGTAAAATCTGAAAGCTTTCAGATTTTTTTCACCTATTTTTTTAAAATTATATTGAGGATATATTATTAATTCATCCTAGTGTTTCAGGGATAATGAATGCATCTGGGTTAATGTGATCATGAATTGTTGCGCATAGTTGCTCTAATAACTGAGAACACAAGTATAAAAAGCGACTAGATTTTATGTTCAGTTGAGGAGGGGAGAGAGAATACAATCTAAGTATTTTATATTGTATAATCTAAATATTTTATATTGTAGAACAAAACTTAAAATATTTTATATTTTAAAATAAAACATTTATTAAATTAAAAAATTTAAATGTCTAAGAAATTTAAAAGCATAAATTACCATATAAATACTTTGCTTTTATTTTTAAATAAATATAATATCTATTGCTGCCAGTCATAAAATTAATTTTTACAATGAAATAATATAAAAGCTCAGCTCAAAAATAATTTGATTGTTAGAGCTATCGTGTTTGTTTCAGCATATCTTGTTTGATGCAAATTGAAATAAAAAGAAAAAAATTCCAAAAAGTTATGCATAAAGAAACTTGTAATATGTATATATAATGCAGTTATGTAAAGAATATAAGACGATAATGAAGATTTTGTTTTCAATGAAGAAGACTAACTTTTGGTTGCACTTGGCAAAAAGACACTGAAATTATTACACAACTGACTTAATTCACTACCTCACTAAGAGTTTCAAATGTAAACAAATGGCGGCCTAGTTAGGCTTAGCGCCACTTTTAAAATGTTGATAATTTACAACTATTCCATGGAGATTAACTAAAGACGTAAGAATCTTAACCGAAAAGATATGCATAACATAATTCAGTCACTTTTAAAACAAAAAAAGAAAAATTTAGCAGCAAATAGGCAACCATTTGAAAGCAATTTTAAAAAATACTATACCAACAATTTTAAAGCAAAATTCACCAATATATAAGGGAAAAAACTGAGCTTCCCGACCCGGGTAACAGAGTAGGAATATATATATATATATATATGTGAAAATTTCGAAGCACAGTCGCGATGGCTGAATGATACGGCGAGAGGAAGGACTTGATACCAAACTAGGTTTAGCCAATTATCATCTTTATTTGCAGATTAGCAGGCACGCTAGAATAATTCCTTGTAGACAATATACTCTTTAATCATAACAATTACGATAATTTCTTATATGCACGGTTTATCATCTTAGAATAAGAAAAAGGGATGCATATCAAAATAGAGATGTTGGCAAGCCGAAAGCTA
>KK118328.1:64397-105820 GCA_000611955.2 Stegodyphus mimosarum | reverse complement strand
CAGAACAGAAGAAAAATCACATAATGAATCGCCAGCGATATTTATACCAAGTTTGATGTACAAGTACAGCTAATCTATGATTGGTTAACTTTAGTTTTAGTTGACCTTTTCAAGTAGCGTTACATAAAGATAGAAAGATCTCGAATTTGGGAGAACAGATGAATTGAGAGGGAAAGAACCAAAGTTAGAATGTTAATTTTGAGGTCACCAATTATTTTTTAAAGCATCTATCGTATTTTGTTATATCTTATATATATATATATATATACGTTTGGTTAGATCGAATGCGACGAAAATTGGAGATGCACAACTAGATATTATAGCAGTCCCATATACGAAATTTCAATGTTCTCCGGCTACTCGTTTTTGAATTATGCTAGATACATAGGTACGTATGTACAGACCTCGCGAAAAAAGTTCTCTTCTGAATTCATTTTAAATCCATTTTGGAAAAAGAATCCTTTATTGTGTCCGCACCAATAGATATCCCAGAAAACATCGTTCGGGATTCGAGAACAGTCAAAATGAATATTTCTTTAAAATATGATACCCGAAATTTCTCACGATAATAATACTTCCTTTACTTTGTACAGGGAAACAAAAATGTTTAAACAAATACAAAAGCTGCTGTGAGATTAAGTAAATAAACATCTATAACAATTACCTGAGTAATCAGGTTAATAAATTTATATTACTTCTTAATATTCCGTAGTATGATAAAATATGCTTTCTTTAAATTTCACTAAACTCTCATAAATTTGTAGATAGAAACAATGATCAGTTTTGTTATAGGATATTTTTTCCCTCCTTTCAGCATGCTCTTGTAGTTTAATTGGAAGCATACTCAACGCGTATTAGAGAGGTTCAGGGTTCGATTCTCGGTGATTTCACGTTTTCTGCTTCAAAATAACTAATGACTCTACAAGTGGCCCCCGATCTAGAAGGTGGTAGTCGATAACTCGTCACCTCCAGGATTTGGAGATTCGGTTCCCAAATCCCAAGTCGCCCTTCAAAAGGAGAAGTATATAAGGTATTTTCTCCCTCCTTTCCGTGTGCCTTCGGTGTGTAATTGGCAGCATACTCGAAGCGTATTGAAATAGTCCAGGGTTGGAGTCCTGGTGAGGGAACTGCACATTTTTTCACATCTCCTGCTTCAAAATAACCTATGACTGTATAGTGTAATTAGTGAAATGTATTTAACAGCATGCATAATATTTTGAACACTTTTCAGTTTATTATTTATTTTTAGCAACAATTTCAGATTGTTGCACAGTAATAACTAAAACAATTTCGTATCTCAGCTGTAACTTGGGAAAAATGGCTTTCTACGCCGAAACAGAAACATGCTTTAGCTGAATATAATATAACGAAGAACGCTTTTATAATCATTATTAGAATTCTAATGGCTTATTCTTTAGAACGCATGTTATAGTTCATTGCTGTATATCTTAGCAGAATAACAACATTTAAGAAATTAAACTTATGTTTTCTTTTAGGTAATTATATAAAAAATAAAAATATTTATTATGTTTAAATTTTTACAAAATCACGTGAAAGGTTAAAAAGTGCAAAAAATTAGGATTTGTTTAATCTCTGAATTAACTTTCTTCAAGTCTTATCCCTAAAACAAACACTTCAGTTTCTGAAAACATTAATGAAATAATAAAACAACATTTACACCGATGCCATCTCGAGCTGATTATCTAAATTACTGTTTTTCCAAACATTGTTATGAAACAAAGGCTCGTCAATGCTTTAATGATAATATGATCGTGATAATGGAAGAATATATTCATACTTCAAGGCGCAACGTTACGATTCTGTATTACCAAAGGGCAATTTGAACAAAAATTTTGTGTACTTACGTACTATCGCAACCATCTTAGTAAAAATTGCCAAATTTTCAGAATACGCCATACTCTAGTAACCACGCGCTTAACAATTATTCAGGCAACCATGCGCGTGACAAGTATTAAGTTACCAAAGTCGCCATTTTGATATGCTTTGTTTCTGCTGTATTCCAAGTTTCAATGGCTTTTCCAGAAAAAATATGGTTATTTTTTGTCTTAAATTCAATTTTAAAATTTGTGTTTGTTAGATTTTCCTGTATAGAAAAAAATAACGCTGAAATGTTTGAAGGAACACAGTATTTTGACCCCAAATAGCTAAAGGAACAATGCTTCAAATCCTTTCTCAAAGCGATGGCTACGAAATTTCCCCACAACAGAAAAAAAAAAAAAGAAGTTGTAACTATCTTTACTGATTATTTTTTTGGAATAAATATGTAGTTGAAAAGTAAAATACGCATGTATGTATATACATTTATTTTATTATTTTTTTTTAAATAAAAGTAACTGTTCTTTTTTCTTTCGTAACTCCGAACTGGGCCGGAGTGGTTGCTGTAATATGTAAGTATCAAATTCTGAAACAAGAAATAAATTAACTCTGCCCTCAATGTACGGGCGAAATCTGCTATAAGATTACACTAGAAATGATGGGCTATATTTTTATAATTGACGAGAACACCAAACAAGCTGTGCCTTTAATGAATCTGTTGGTTTACCTAATAGCTATCATTCTAATACGAACATTATATTCTTTTCCATGATTTTAGTAAATTTACAGCCTTTTGAAATTTGCTAGATTATCATATTGTGTTAAATACTTATTCACGTTTATTTTAAAGTCACCTCTTGCCGTCAGCCAGGGAGCAGTTTTCTTATTATCGGGGTAATCAGATAGTTACTGATCCCATGCTAATTCTCAGTCTCGTTGTCACCCCTTAGCTGCCAGCCTTGTCATTCTGTGCTGTCTAACCAACAGAGAATGAGCAAATATTTTACCTGGTTCAAGGGATCGGCTACCGCATTCATGTAATTGAAAATAACTTACATGTTGTAAAATGCTTTATAGTGGATGGATCAATAGAAAATCACGTTATTCGCATCAATGGCGTTAGAGATAATAATAACTATAAATGTTGATAATTTATAAAGAAAATTTTACCATTGGGAATGTCTGTTGTCAACTCTGCTGATTTCACCTCCACGGTCGTTTGGCTCCGAATCGGCTGACTTCCATCTCTCGCTTCCAAATATTCTGTCAAATCCTCCTTCTGGACAACCGGTGTCGTTTCTGATACGTGAGGAGGAGGAGGAGCTGGGGCTTTTCTCTTTTTGGAGTTGGAAATGATGGTGGCCTGTGGCATTTGAATAGCTGGGATTTTAGCATCCAGACTGCTGACACCACTGCTGTCGCTCGAAGCCTTTTCAGCAACGGTCAAGCAATGCTCTTCATGGAGGAAGGATGAAGTAGCTTCGTGATACCCGCTGGAATCTGATGAACTCTGTCGAGAATGTGAGGGGGCTTCTGGCAATGGTGGTGGAGGAGGCGGTGCAGGCCGACGCTTCTTTGGCTTATATCTTCCTTGATGTGGTTGCAAATCATCTTCGTTTGCCAGGGTTGAGTTTCTGTTGATGCCATCAGTGTTACTGATCTTGCTGGTCTTTGATGACTAAAAGTGGTAAGAAACGTTTTAAAAAGAGTGAAGTAGAATTTTAGCCCGCTTACACACACACACACGCATACACATACGTATATCCATAAATACACGAGTGAAGAGCATAGTGGATACTGATATTCGCCGGTCTAAATAATTAATAAGAAACAATTTTTGAATTCGACAGATTTTCTTTGTAATATCTGTAATCAAGACGGATTGTATAATATTCGCTTCTGAAGAGATAAAACAAGAGGGCTTTATTTTTTTCCCTCAAAATTAAAACAATGTTGTAACAAGAAAGGCGAAAAATTCCAGCTGCAATTTTTAAAACGGAAAGGATTTTACATTCATATTCATATAAACTTTACTTCTATACATCTGAAAATACTATGATTTCAGCGTTGCTTGTTTTTCTTTCCATTTATTTAATAATTTTTAATCAAAGCGGACACACATGACCTAAAAAAAGATTTCGAGGTCTTTAAAAAGGGTGCAGAAATCGCGTTAAAGTACACTGTAGATCGTAGCTCTTGTTTTCGTCATAACTTAAATGATGGGGTAATTTCTAAGCAGATTCTGAATATCGAATAACCTTTTCAGATCGTAAATTTATATTTCGATTTCATAAATTTAACTGTAATTCACATTATATAGTACAGACTTTTTAAGAAATTTATATCCTTTGATATCTTCTACTTTTAAGTAATTTATTTGTTCAAATAATAATGATGATATTAATAATAATAAGGTACTTAAATGCAGTTTTAATACAAAGAATAGCTTTACGAATAGTGAAGACCATTTAACGGATTTGTATTGTTTAACTCATTGAATCTGCTAATTCAGGGTGAAAAAGAATATGAGGCAAGCTGGCGGCCATTAACTTGGTAGGTTAGAATCTTGGAGGTAAGAATGAAAGGAGGGGCCAACCTCGCACTACGAGTGAAGCACTGCTCCCAGGCTTTCGTCTCCAGATAGGGTGTTTTTTGCTTACATTCAGAAGCTCCCTTAATAGCTTTGATAATATATAGATACACGACAGTTCCATACAAATTGAAAAATGGGACACTTCCGCATGAAAGAAACATTGATTGCGTGATGAATTGCGATCTGATGACAATAAGGCTAATGTTTAAATGTGAAATGGATAGTTATTACGTTATCACAGAATTATTTAACTTAAAATTAAAAGTCACTTAAAAAAGGTATTGAGTGCTCTGCCAAAATATATTTACTAGATTTGAATTTGATAATGAATGTATCCTAAAACGTGTTTTAAATCAAAAATTTGAAACTTGAAATCTAAATATAAAATTATGCATGTTAAAATATTTGTAATTAGGCACAGAGGTCAGGTTAAGTTTTTTATTAAATAGAGTAAGGTATGCAAGGGCTATCTGCCTAAAGGAAGAAATGCTATCATGGAAGAATTTCGAAGAAAAACTGACCTTTGAGTGGATATTAAAAACAATGCATGTAATTTTCATTCAAATTATATTTATACATATTTCTTATGTAAAAATTTCTGGTATATGCTAAATTATTATAACTTACTTTACTCAAAAAATATAGGGAATGCACAGAAATTAAAGATTTGCACACGCCGAATATGAAGAATATGAAATATGTATGGATATTTATGCACATGCTTGTAAAAAGCATCTATCTGCCTTATATATTTATTAAATTATTTATAAATGTACTTCGAAATGAAGTATTTATTCATTCATAAACTTCTGTGAAAATTACTGTGAAGAAATCTAGTTATTAAATATATCTAAATTCATAATGATTATAAATATTACACTCATGTCCATAAATTAAGGATAATTCGGAGTCACGCGGAAATCGAAATTTAAAATAAATATATCACCTGTAAAATCACTACACACATCTTCAAGAATCATATGCAAATTTCAGGAAGTAACCAGATGACACCGATGGTACGTCACAATGACGAGAGTGTAAGAGAGTGATAAATAAGGAATACAGGCAAAAAAGTAAAATTGTTCGCAGGCGCTTTATAAGCATTTCAGAGCAATAACCGAATAGTTATGACACAAAGGACGCATATGAATGATATTTTACGTGGTAGAATTATCGGCCGTCTGGAATGTGGGCGTACCCAACTGGAAGTATCAGACGAACTTGAAATTGCCCAGAGTGTCATCTCCAGGCTTTAGCAACGATTCCAAGATGATGGTAATGTAAGTAGACGTTACAGCACAGGTCGCCCCAGAGTTACAACGCCGAATGAGGACCGATATTTGGCAGTTACTGACAAAAGAAACAGACGGAGCACAGCCTCAGACCTGTCTCGTAAGCTCTCTTCAGCCACTGATACGACAATTTCAAGGCAGACCGTGAACAGACGCTTAGGGCAGATTGGTCTGTATGCTCGTAGACCTGTCAGTTGCGTTCCACTTACTGCAACTCACTGTCGCCTGCGGTTAGCCTGGAGTAGAGAGCATGCATTGTGGACACCGCAACAGTGGGCTTGTGTGATGTTTTCCGACGAGTCCAGATTTAGCTTGCAGTCTAATTCTCGCCGGACTTTCATATGGAGAGCTCCAGGTAGCCGTTACCACCAAGAAAACATCATTGAACGACACCGTTACGGGGCTGCAGGAGTGCTCGTTTGGGGTGGAATTATTCTGGGTTCCAGAACTGACCTGCATGTTCAAATTGGAACCATGACAAGCCAAATCTATCGGGACGTCATTCTGGAACAACATGTACGTTTGTTTCGGGGCTCCATGGGCGCACAATTTGTGTTTATGGATGACAACGCCCGTCCTCACCGTGCAAACATCGTAAGCGAATGCCTTCAATCGGAGGATATCACCCGTATGGACTGGCCAGCATTCTCACCGGACTTGAATCCAGTAGAGCACGTGTGGGACATACTTAGCCGACGAGTTGCAGCCCGTCAACCTCCTCCTACATGTCTACCGGAACTTCGGAGAGCATTGCTTTTTGAGTGGTGTAATATCCCCCAACATCAGATCGATAATTTGATACTCAGCATGCCTAGGCGTTGTATGGACTGTATTGCATCGTCTGGGAGACATACAATGTATTAACAATCATACCAACCATGTAATATTGGTTTTTTGTAAATAGGTTTTTTTTGTAATTTGCTCCAGGGAGAAAAAATCGCTAATTTTTTTAATAATGTCAAACATATAGTATCTTTTTCTTCTCTTTAGCTTTTGTTTAATAAATAAGCTTTACAAATAAGTCAAATTTGTTTTGCTTCTAACTCTTCCTTTGCCTGATTTTGCATTATCCTAAGTTTATGGACATGAGTGTATTTAAATATATAATAACCTTAATAAATAAACATAATTTGAAATTCTGTTGACAAATACGTTTATAAAACTATTTAAGTAAGACTTGTTCGTACTGGAAAGAAATTTGTTAAACGGTATTGTATTAAAAGCAAATTCTATGAGATGCGTACATAAGGAAGTTGTAAAGAAGTGGTTTAGAATACGCATTGTCGAAATTAAGGGTAAAAAGAAATCTGATAAGGATTAAAAGATTTATTCCCTCACATTTTATAATATCTCAGTTACAAGTTTTAAATAATATTTAAAAAAATCCTTTGTTTATTCCCTTTCAGAAATATTCAGAGAAAGTTAAGTACATGGAAATCAGCACCAATATTTAACGTATTTTACTATTAAAATAAAAGGTGCTCTAATCTGAAATTGACCGAACAGATCATCAATCATAAATCGACTCAGATTTTCGATTTAAAAGATCCCTCAGAAGGTAAAAAAACCATGTCATATTTGAGAAAGTATTTTAGTAAGAAGCTCTGTAAATAGAAAAGAAGTAATGTGTAATTTTAATATTAATAATACAATAAACTTTGATCTTAATTTTTTTAATCCTTAACGCAATAAAATCGAATTACTTAAAATTTCTTTCTAATGCAATTAACGAAAACTTGTGAAAATATTTCATTCAAATTAAAACGTTCTGAGCAAACTGTTCTGTGAAAAGTATAGCCTTTAATTCCGTTCAGAATGAAATGTTTAAAAATGTATTCTTTTCACATACTTAGGACTCTGAAATATTGTAGAAAAAGAAAATATATAAATATATATATATATATATATTTTCACGAAATAATTACGAAATATTTACATCCAATCGTGTCAAACCCTATTGATCTTAATGGTAAGTCACTGAATGTTTTGATCTCCACGAAGGAATCGCCAGTGCTTCAAAGCAGTGTATGGGGAAAACCAGTTAAGTCCTCTCCTCTTACTTCCTACCTCCATGGTTCGAATTGTGCAACCACTAAGGCAGTTATGCTAATTATCTAATGTGTTTGTTAGTCAGGAAAGCTAGACAAACCATCTAAGTAAAAAATAGGAAGTTCTTATTGCATATGTAATCAGCATTAAAATATTTGAAATACATTCTGCTATGTTTTGATATGATACTTTTTTGGTTTTAGTGTGATAATTTGCGGAAAAATTGAACAGAAATCATACAGTATATTTTGCCAAAGGACCGGCAGTCTGTAATAAGTGAACAATTTAAACTGGCAAAATGTTATTTGAATCCTGGCAGTGTACTCCAAATTAATCGCTGCTGCTCAAAAATCAAAATAGAGGTTTCTTTTTTTTAATTATTATGAAGGAATGCAAGATGTACAACGAAGACCTTCCATTTTAAAGTTAAAATATGTACTTTTAATTTTTTTGAAACGGAAGATTGCAAAATTTAGTTTAGCTAAAATGTTATTTTTATATTAAATCTTTCCTGCAACTTTTATTTCTGTCATATTTCACAAGAAAGGAAATTAGACTGAGTCTGGATAAAAAAACGAACTGTAGTTTAGAGAAAGAAACAGAGCCGTAGCAACACGTCAGAAAGAAGTTTATTTCCTGAGCCATCCACCTGTATTCCGAACTATGATTGATGAGAGATTTTTTTGAATTTGCTAGAGGATGGGGCTAGCAGCGGCAGAAGTTGGAGCCGACTGATTAGTCAGTGAAGTTTTTTATTGGGTTATACCTCTTGTTACGTGTGTACATTTTCCTAATGGATTGAATGCACACCGAATCAATGAAAACTTGATGAAATTTATTTTTTAGAAACACCTTAGAACTCTGGAACTTTTCCCACAAGAGTAGTCATACAGCTTTTCTCAGCAGGACAGAGCACAATCAGTAGTTACCACTTCAAACTACTATGAATTTTGGACACAAAACAATGCATGCGCATCAAAAAGCGAAAGCTCACACCGTGATTCCTCAATACGCCGAAATCAAACTCTGAACTCTTACTAAACTACTTTGTACTAAACTGATATTCTCACCGATTTGGTTTTCCCCCGAACGCCGAAAAATTTCAATACCTTCGATTTCTCGAAACTGCTGAAAGCCATGCACAGTTAATTAGGAATCAGATAAGTTAGACAGGGATTGGACCAAAATGTCGCCAAATGGTAGCCAAGCTTGGCATCTTTTGTTGACAAAAATTATAGCCAGCTTGGTGCTTGCTGTCTTGGCTAGATAGTTTGGCTTGCAGTTTGGCTAGATAGCCATTTACCTCAATGTCAAATGGACTTCAGGAATGCGATGCTTTGCGCTTTCAGAGATGCTTTGCTTTCCGATCCCAAATAATTTTCCTAAAATTATTTTCATGCATGTAATAATATTTAATTAATTTTATTTCTAAGATTCCCGAAAGTAGTTCTGGATAAATTTTGTTAGATTTCAGTAATAAGTCAAAAATTCTTTTATCTCGGTCTTGCCTCTTGTTTATGTTAATTCGAAGAGGGAATTCATCGGAAGCACAGGAAGGTCAAACACGAATAAGTTAACAATTAATTATGTTTAATCTTACAAAGAGAATGCCTTCCTCTTTTTATAATTCATCGTAAATTAACATATGATAATGATTCACTTTTACTGAGGGAGGAAATTCTAAATTAAGGACCTTCTAGGAGAACTCAAGCAAATACCATCAGCTTGCAAGGGATTTTATTCTGATTTAGGAGACATTAAGTTCAACCAAAAATAATTCCAAAATGAGACAGCCATCGCGTGCATTCCTTTAATCAATTACCCATTCTTCATGCTGAGCCATCCACCTGCTGATAATAATGGAAACAGGAAGCTTTGAACCCTTCGCTTTAATTCTCTTCTCGGCCCCGTCTTTACAAACGAGGCAAATTTTTTGTCTCCTACGAAAATTAACATCAAAAGAGTATAACGACAATCGTGCATTTTGCGTGAATTTATGAACAGTGAAATTCTTTTTTTTTTCTAAAAAAGTAGAAATCTTTTAAATTGGAATATTAGGAGTTTTTTTCCGCTGAAAACAAAATTTCCAGATGCAGAAGAGTTAGGAATCAAGGAGCATTTCTAATTCTTACTTTTATTACGTCATCAAAAAAAAGGGGGTGGGGGAAGTCGCTTTGGAATAAATTATTTTATAAGCGACAGATTTTTGTTTCAAAATGATTTTAGTTCACATTTATTTGTTTGAATACGAAATTTAAAAAATTGTGCTTATTAGTTTTATTGAGAGTCAGAAAACAGTAATAGTCGATAATTTTCACTCTGCCAAGAGTGAAATGAGAAATAACAGAAATTAGAAGCTTGAAAGAAACTGAAAACAAAAGAAAATAAAAGCTTCATAAATTATTTTAATTTTTTTAATAGGTACGTGATTATATCGAAATCCGAGAAGAAGAGGGCAACTGCATTGTTTTCTCTGCAGTCGAAGTTTAAAGGAAAAAAAAAAAGCTTAAAAATTCAGATGGAGCGGGAACTGTGTTGATTTTATTGCTAAAACATTTTTAATCAATTATGGCAATTTCCCCTCCCCAAAAAAGCTATGGCGCTTCTGGAAGTTGAAAATCCTTGTAAAACATTTAGTTTTTCACTGTATTTTTTCTGGAGTATTTGTAGAGACATTAAGTTATTTTGAAGCAGAAATCATGAAAAATAAGCAATGCCCTCGCCGGGACTTGAACCTCAGACCTCTCGAATACGCGCCGAGTGTGCTAGCCATTAAACCCCGAAGGCATGCTAAAAAGGTCGGCGAAATATCTTATATACTCCCCGTTTTAAAGGGCGACAATGGGGATTAGGGAACTCAATCGCCAAATTCAGATGGGTCTGGTGGGGAATCATCAGTCACCACCTTATTTAGTTCGGGCGCCACTGTCATTAGGACTTTTGAGGCAGGAGACTGAAAAAATGAGCCGTGCCTTCGCCCGGACTTGAACCTCGGATCTCTCGATACGCGCCAAGCATGCTGACCGTTACATCGCGAAGGCAGGCCAAAAGGAGGGAGAAAATACTCTATATATTGATTTATTAGATACTCTTAATCTAGTGACTGCATGATTTAACAACATGCTGAGCTTGATCTACGATGCATTTTCTATAATTTTAAATTAGAATTAAACATTTAGAATATAAAAAATGAAAAGGTATCTTTAAATTTGATCAATTCCAGTTTAATTATTTATGTATGATGTAACTGATTAAAATACAGAAATGCTAATGCCACCAAGGTTACGTAGTCGAGTCGAATTTTCGACTTTCATCCTTCAGTATCGAAAGCCGGCTTCCTGAATTCAGTAACAGTTCTTAAAGCCTTACTCTAATCTTTACAAAAGAATGTTTGAGGGCTGAAATTTCTTCAACTGTATGACAAATATGTAACAGACATATTATAGCTTGGAGACTCTTTCTTTCTTCCGATTATTGTTAAGCACTAAAACTTTCACACTTTTCAACGAACACATTTGATTCTTGAACATAATTCTCAATTTTAATGTTAAATTTAGAAAAAGAGTAGTAATTGGTACACGTCAATAATAATCTCTGCTTGAGAACGCTTTTGCTTATGCGTTCTATTTACTTATTTGTGTGAGAGTTAAAAATGAAACTCGTGACATAAACCTACGCCAAGTTTAATTACCTTCAGTTTCTTCCAGTAGTGACAACTATCATCATTTCCTCCCACAGACTGTACGCGCGCCTACGAATGAGTTGCAAATGGAACTAAACGAGTCACATGAGCAGGTAATTAAACTTCTTCGCATCAGCAACTGACCTTGAAGTGGAAGGAATTGGATTTCGATTAAAGGGACAATTGAAAACCGGTCTCATCCAGGTTAAAATTCTTGACCTTGAACCCAAGCCGTACACCGTGGGCGGTGGTCTCATACACTATCAGATGTCGATTCTGATGGATTTAGCTGGAAACCCGTGTCCCGACGGCTAATCTGCACTATTGTCTTAACGTGTGAGTGAGCGCTAACTATATTCTTGAAATACTCAACATCCTTGATAAGGACAACTCCAGAAACGAGGATAATATTAAAGATTAAGGGGGGAGGGAGGAGGCACCTGATTAGTTTTAAATTTCCTTCATCGAATCAGTTAACATGCATATAATGAAGCATACTTTGAGTAGTATTTACGGTTAAACGCTGTTCACTTTTAAAATCGAATAGTCTTCCGTATTTATATAGCATTCTAATTGTATTTAAAATTAGACAAAAGTCAGACTTCAAACTAACACTGGTTTGATGGAAAAATTTCACACATTTCGGGGAGATAAACAGATACGACAGTATGCATTTTGTCGCCTGTTGCAATCTCTGCGGGTCCTATATTCTGCTGCCAGCTGCTTCCTTAAATTCTGCCTTTAAATTTTATTGCTCCGGTCATCTCTAAAATCTAAACAAATTATTGTCCCTGAATTCTGCCACTCAGTGCCTCTACTAATTCTAAAAACTTTGCCACTCTTAAATTTTACTACTCCGCGTATCTCTAAAATTTAAACAAATTACTGCCCCTAAATTCTGCTATTCGGAGCGACTGCACAGGCTCTGTCGCTGGCTTTGGAGACAGAATGGGTCTTTCTTCTGTATGAAACCTGAAACCATGGTCAATCTAGCAGCAAATTTAACCTAACTTCAAATATACTGATCTAACAATTAAAATGTTCTACAAAAGACCTGCAGGTTTACAGTAAAAGTGCGGCGCAATGTAAAAACTTTGAATATTCTAAAAGAATAGTAAATCAAATGGAGCTGGTCTCCATCTAGGAAGGTGGTGAATGGCGATATTTGTTAGACAATTAGTGCCTGTAAATTTACATTTCAGCAGCGTGAGGCAATGCAGCAAATTTAGACTAATTTTGAAAATATAATTCCATGGAAAGACGCTGGGTCTCATCAAAACAGTTCGCCACCGTTAACCTATGATCGTTAGGAGTTTGCTTCTACGTCATCAATGTAAGTCCAGTAATAAATACAAGTAGATTTTTTTTAATAACAGTAAACTAAAGACCCTGGTGCCCATAAAAACGTTGGTCACTGTGACCTACGGTTTAACAGTTACCCGAGATGAATCCATAGGTACAGGACAATGCAATAAATTTAAGTGTGTTTTAAAACTAAAAATAAACCGAAAGACACCGATACTCATTAAAGCGGTCAAACGCCAATGACCTAAGATTTGACTGTCAGTAGTGATTATCACCGTGAGATAGTGCTTCTTAGGTAGCCTTCTTAGCGTTTCTAAGCCTGAATTGGAATTGGGAATAGCAGAAGTAACCGGTCCCCAAGATCAACAGCAGGATAAACATTTACCCGTTTATATTTCTTTATGAGTAGTTGGGATGCGACTAACAGCAAAAACAAGAACTCAATACTTTGCTGATCAAAACTGATCTTAAGAAGAAGAAATTAATTTTTGTTTTTAAGCTAAATTTCTTCATAGATGGTAGTTCAACAACTAAGATAGGAGAATGAGAAACAAAAGAGTTTACTATTTATGTTAGGAAGTTTAATAAATTAAAATATTAATATCATAGTTTATATCTTGAATCTTGAATTATCATTGTTTTTTCATATTAAATAGCACAATTTCTGCTTTCGATTTTATGATCCCGAGTCATATATCAATAAAAGTTTACATTGCTGAATGTAATTTAGAACTCAGCTATTGAACAGTTGTAGAAGATATTCGCAAACTTGAAAATTAATATTTCGTAGAATTTAACGTTGTTGGAATTTTCGCCAGTTATTGATTATTGACAGTACAAATTTATCGATACTAAAATGCTTGTTTTATTTACTAAACCTGGAACCGCCCAAGCATTAGCATTATGTTCATTGTCATAAAATCATTCTTTTTATAATGATATCTTATTACAAAACGTAAAATTAAACATTTGCTTTTAATAATTAACCTTTCTTTCTTTCTTACACAACTAAGTTCAGTGAGAATTAAAAATGTTTAATATGTATCCACTCACAGGACTATTCTTATAATCAAGATTAAGTAATTATGCCGGGATGATAAAAGAAGAATAAATCTAGATGCAATACAGCGAAAGTTCATATTTAAACAAAGGATTATTGTAGAACAGCGATACTTTGAAAAACCAAATTCAGGTAAAAATATCTTGAATAAAAATAATAATAACGTCGCTGTTAAAAAATAATAGATTTAAGAATGCCAGGCCTGAGAGCCCTTAAATTTTAAACTACATAGGAGATATCCGAAAAAATTTGCATTCTGTCTTCCTTTTTCTGCCATATTTGCAGTTCTGCAGAAAGAGAAATACCATTAATTCTTTCCTCACCGGAGGACCCTTAACTTAAAAACTGATATTTTTTGGCATACTACGTATTGGAATAACAATGATCAATGTAACAGCCAGGGTAAGGAAAATGGTTCGAAGTCTTGATATTTTACTTCAGTATTATTTGTTTGTTATATAGTTGGTAGAAAGACTTGTTACATAGTTGGTAGTGGGGTAGGAGAAAATGGGATGTTCAAAGAAAGAAGCGAGCTGAAATGTTAACACTTGTTTTATCACATGTCTTCAAACTTATGTCAGAACATATGCTACTTTGAATTTTCGGAAAGTGACCTCCTCTACTCGGTTCCAAGTAGTGGACAGGTGTAATAACTAACAATGAAATATTCGTGATGAACATTTAAATTTTCTCTTTGACTGAAAACCACAAAGAGCCAATGGAGCTAATTGTTACCAAAGAAGAGTATTAGCTGGGTAAGTGTGTTTTTCTTGTGGTCGAGATTTATAGCTTTGAACTGAAATTATAGTGCCTTGCTTAATATTTTAGTAAATTCTCAACAATTTTTTGAAAAGGAAAATTTTGGTGGTTTCGTTTTTTAAATCGGTATGAAACGTGCTATTCCTTATAAAGGAGACTTGCAACCAAATTGAAGACGAATTACAAGCGTTCAATGGGTTTATCCAATCTAAGCTCAGCTTGGACATTTTTGGCGCCCTAGGCGATATGGTTGGCGCGCCGTATAAATAAAGTGTGGTAAACATGTTAAGTCAAAATAAAATGTACCTTTAATTGTCGCTTATAAGAATAATATAACTGCGCTCCCCAAAAAGTCGGCGCCCTCGGTGACTTGCATATGACACGTATAGTTGGAGTTTGTCATGATTTAATCAGCCGATTGTGGGACCATTTTACGAAAGAAATGTCGCGATAAAAATATTTGAGCACTGACCCTGAAAAGAAAGGTTGAAATGGGAATTTCTCTTACCTAACCCCTTGAGAGAGTCTGAAATGAGATTGATTAGCAAGAAAACCTAACATGGGAAAACCTGAAGTGAGACACAACCGATAAAATGGATAACTATATAGGCTTATTGATTCTTTTTTATTATATTATTTTTATTTATTCCTTTCGTCTACACTCCACTGAGGATTTTATTCTCAAGTACTACTAATAAAAAATAGTTTCTAAGTGCCTTAGTACTGTTTTATAGTGCACAAAAATTGATTAATATTTATAAAATTTTTGGTAAAATAAAAAATGTGTTAGCATGTATTTGGCAAAAATAAGAATTTCTTTTAAAGTAGTTATCATCAATGTTCAACCAATGCTACATTATCCGCACAACACAGAACATCATTGAGCGTTATTAATATCAACTTGTATTCTAAAGATACTTTCTCAAATTATTTGCTTGTAAGTAATTTTCAGTGTGAATGTGCTACTTTTTCCTAAAGCGGACCCATACTTAATATTCATCTTCCTCAATGCAGTTAATCTATTTTAGGTTTTATTTCAGTTTATTTATTTAATTTTCTGTTATTTTAGCACAAGTCCATATTAAGTAATTTTCAGCACAATTTTCTTCATAAACAAGGAAATAAGTTTGAGATATTAACACGCAGGATGATTAGCGTCAAATTGTCTCACTCTCTCTCTCTATATATATAGACAATTTTACTACTCCGCGTATCTCTAAAATCTAAACAAATTACTGCCCCTAAATTCTGCTATTCGGAGCGACTGCACAGGGTTTGTTGCTGGCTTTGGAGACAGAATGGGTCTCTCTTCGTCATGAAACCTGAAACCATGATCTATCTAGCAGCGAATTTCACCTAACTTCAAATATACTGATCCAACTGTTAAAATGTTCTGCAAAAGACCTGCAGGTTTACAGTAAAAGTGCGGCGCAATGTAAAAAACTTTGAAGATTATAAAAGAATAGTAAATCAAATGGAGCTGGTCTCCATCTAGGAAGGTGGTGAATGGCGATACTTGTTAGACAATTAGTGCCTGTAAATTTACATTTCAGCAGCGTGAGGTAGTGCAGCAAATTTAGACTAATTTTGAAAATATCAATGTAAGTCCAGTAATAAATACAGTTACGTTATGCAACGTTACTCTGTATATATATATAATACAGAGAAAGAGAAGCAGATAATTTTGATTTGCAATAAAAACAATGTTCAGAGTTTGTATCGAAAAATTTAAGTTTTCATATCTGTTTGTTCCAAGAAGGAAAATAAGTTGAAAGTCTAAATCTAAATGGGTTGCCAAATCCGGCGTCATTCTAAAGGTTCTAAAGTTTAGAAAACAAAATATCAGAAATCATAAATTAGAATACATATATATATATGCATTTTATATTGTATACATTGCATTTTTGGAATATATATATATTATTTTCTTACGTATAATTATACTTTTAAATGCGAATAAATATACCTTTTAAATAGATGTCTTTACATTATGAATGTAATAACTTCAGAAAACTTATCGAAATTGCTCAAAATTATTTCTTTGCAGGTTTTGCATTTTTGGATTTATTTAGTGCTACAGGTTTTTGGCATAACGCATTATAAATTTCAGGCAAAAAGGATTTAAAAGTGCGATCTGGAAAAGTGTTTTCCATCTTTGTTTGTCTAGGCTTCATAATTATTAAAGTCTGTCTTGAAATAGGGTAATTTTAAAGGAATTATTTTATTTTTAATCACATTTCTGTTCTGAAAAAAGAAGTAAAGAGAATATGAAATGAATCATTTAAAAGTAGTGATATATTGCAAATAGTTTTATAAAGTGATCAAAATATTTGGTCAAATATTATTTATTAATTTATGCTGTATAATTAATGCCTTTCTCCAGACAGTGAGTTTAGTTATTGCCATATTCATTTTGTTTTTTAATCCCATTTCTGTTCTAAAAAAAGGAGTAAAAAATTATGAAATAAACCATTTAATAATAGTGATATATGTCAGATAATTATATATAGTGATCAAAAAGATAAATATTATTTGTTAATTTATGTCGTGTAGTTGATGCTTCTCTCCAGACAGTGATGTTTAGTCATTGTCATATTCATTTCGTTACTTAGATTGTGCAAAGAACTTTTATTATAGCCAAAGAATTGCTAAATATCAAAATTATGCTAAAGTAATGATCAAGAGTCTCGTTAATTTCTGGAGGACGGGGGTACCGCAGATATGGTTGCAAACAGGAATCGATTAAACAATCTGGAGGCATAGAAAGAACAGTCTTTCAAGGGCTTTTAACGGTCATTCTCGTTATTTTTGCAAAGAAAAAGTGGGACTATAAGCAATTACAGGATAATTTTGCAATTCTAAGCCGAGGCCCTTATGATGCTATGCAGTAACCAGGCTGTTGCTGCAGGAGGGGCAAAGTTCCCCGACGGACTACGGCTAGCGGGACCACCTCCAAGCTGCTGGAGATCTCCCAAAATGGGTGGGGGTATGAGCAGTGTCTTGGTGGTACATTCAATAACATAGTCACAAAACGTACGTGGTAATGAGTATGTTGCTTCAGGCTCGACGATCGGCGATGCTCAAATTGAGGTCGTCATATCGGAGCAAGTTTATGTGAGTTTAGCAGGCCGGTGATACAACGTTACTCTAGTCTTGGGATCTGATAATTCCAATAGTGTTTTTGAAGTAATAGATGAAATTCTAAAAGATGAAGACTTATATGTATAGGACTGTGATGTTGATGTTAAGCTATTATATTGTAAAGATATGTAATTATAATGACCTGATACTTAGTTTGAGAGATTTTTATTGCAGTCATTTTATTTAAATATCTTACTAATAACTTACATTTTATCCACTCGACCATCCATGGGTTGGAAGCAAACAGAACTGAAATTCGAGAGAATATATTTCCTCCCGTCCAACAGCAATACGTGATCCCTATAGTATCCTCGATATGCTTGTACCTTTAATTTATGTACATGCTTGCGTGTTTTTATTCATTTACATAACTAATGGTATTCTGCGAACATTATATAATGCATTTAACAACGGATTTGGAAAATGGATATTTTTAAAAAGGGACTATTGTAATCACTTCATCCATAACGTAGTTATCGTCATGAATATTATCATAGTTTAGAGCGTTTTAATATTCATATACCAAAAGATTTCTGTATATATTATTATTTTTTCAAGTCTTCTTGCATTTAAGAAATTTTTACTAAAATTGATTTTATGAGAACAGTTTAAATATAACATAGGTAAAAAAGTGAATGGGAGAAGAAGAAGAAATGACTGGCAAAACATTAAAATCTTTTCCGTTTTGTTTTGTTTTGCGTTTCCTTTCATCTTTTAATGAAATAATTATTGAAGGAACTGCAGCAAATTTAAAGATAGGAAGTTAAATTTTTTCAGCCAAGTAAATTCCTGTTTGTTTTAAACTTAACTGTTGTGAGATTTTACTAAGATGGACACTTTTTTACACTTTCCCATTCTAAAAGTTCTCAGTTCTTTCAGTTCAGTACATATACTTAATAAATAATTAAACTTTGGTTTGCAGCATTTTGTCATCTTACATTCTGTTAAGTCTGCAAATCAAAACTGAGTTATCTTTCTAAAGCTGAGTTTTCCTAAATTGAGTTTTCTTCCTAAAATGTTAAGAGGGTGTTATTAAAAAAAAAGAAAGACTGTAATATATATATCGATCAGATAAACAAAGAGACAGACTTGTTTACTGCTCACGGTTTACTTACAGTTTCTCAAAGATATAACTAGTCATGTTGTTTCCTTAATTTAACATAAGAGGACTTCAACATAAATATTTTTTAGATAGCTCTTGGATTTTAAATAACTATCTGTTAATAGATCATTTTAATCTATATTTTGCATAAGATTTGAGATATTGTATATATCAGTCTTATGCGAATTCTCTATAATTTGCATAAGATTGAGATCTATGAGTTACGTGGCATTCGAGATAAAGCCTAAATCCATATTACTTCTTTCTTTTATTTCAGGAGTATTTTATTTCAAAATTCACAGATACTTACAGCTGCGTTTGGGACACTAGAAGTAACTTACAAAGCTCTGTCTTCAACTTCTTTTTTAACTATTTATATTCATGTAAAATCCAATCTTTTGAATTTTATATAGAGTGTTTCATGATAGTTTTATAACGAAGAAACTTCATTAGTAAAGTAAAGTGAACAACTGATAACATAGACATGTATCGTGTATCAGTACAAGGAGAAATCAACTTACATTCTGTCTTGCATCCTCGGCTAGCAATCTTAGGATTCCGGCCTTCTTCTTGATGTCATCCGATCTCTTAGAATAGGGAATGATATGTGATGTGGAATTGCAAATGTGGGATTCTATGCCTGAAATTACAAATGGAAATCAGTCTTGAATTCAGTCAGATGGATGCGAAATGGTATCTGCAAAGGAAGTCTTCATTATGGGAATTATATTGACTGCCACGTATAAAATAAAACCATTTAACAACCTTACATTGCATTAAGTACTAAGTTTAAATGGAGGAGAATGTTTTAAAAAATACATTTCTCTAGTATTTATTAGAAAATTCTGGAGCTAGCAAATTCAAAACATTATTTAATATTTATAATATTAAGACAAAGGAATTTCTCTAACAATAACTTGTTTTTATTTTTATGCAATGATAAAAATTAACAAAACTTTACAAAACGATTAACCTTCTGCATTAAAAAAAATTAAATAAAATTTGTAAAGAACAATTTATTTCAAAATAAAGGTTAGGAAGATTTTAGTATTTTGTATAAAAATTAATTTATATAACATTTAACTGTTGCTTATAACCTTTAAACTTTTAGATTTAATGAATTTAGAATTGTAGTTTCATAACATCGTAGTAGTTAAAAGATGGCCAAATTAAAAGTTTTAACATTTATCATGCAAACATATTTATATTATTAAGAGAGCAGAAATAAAACACAGCTGTATTATATCTCTTAAACTGAATTCATTTTAATATGAACGCCCATTCAATAGGATTGAGTTAATTTCAGTCCAATGCGTTTTTCCTTATCTTAGTGTTGCTTCAAAACCATTGTAAGACATTATACGAGTATTATACAGTTCTGTTCTGATTTTTGCAATAAAATTAAATAGGCAGAACAAAATATTTAACATTCTTACCATCATCTTGACAAACGGATTTCAGACACAAATAAACAATAAAACTATTTTCTTTTCTTTTAATACATTTGTGATTGAATTTAGCAACTTAAAACAGAGTTTTCAGAAATTAAGCAAAACTTGGCTAACATTTTTAAAATGAGACTGATTAATATATAAAAATAAAAGAAAACATCATCTAGAAAAATTATATAAGGGCTATTTGTCTAAATGGAAGTATATTTCCGTGGAAAACGTTCTAAGAGAAACTGGTTCGTAATTACATTTCAGTATTGTGAAATAAACACGAATACAGTCGAGCTCGACAGTTTGTTAAAGAATAGAAGTGTTTTCAAACAAGCATAAGGAGAATACTGAGAGAGAATTCGGACGAAGTGAGATTTCAGCATAATTGCTTCAGGTACAAAACTGAGAATTACAGCAAGAGGTAAGAGGAGATCAAAGACTAAGAAAATTTCGAAGAATACACTGAGAAGATATAAAGAGATAAGTGCAATCTATAAATCTACAGATTTTGTATGCATTGTAAAATGAACTCTAATATTTTGCTACTTATTAATATGTTGATTAGAATGCACAAAATCGAATGGTCGTCAGTTAAATAACGGTTTCACATAATTCTAAATCACAGTTTTCCAACCTAATCTTTTCCAATATCTTTTCTCTCAACGTCCCTTATTTTTATAATAGTGATATAGTATTTCAGGGCACTATCGGCCTTGGCTCTGTAACGGCTGTTACACCGCTGAGTTTAGTTTAGCTTAGATATACGAGGGTAAGTTGAAAAATAAGTTTCCCCTGTCGACGGTGGTCAGAGTTGTGTATGAAAGTCAAAAAATAGAATGAGACATTAAAGATATGACATACCTTTATTTTTCCACATAGGTACCAAGTACATTGAGACATTTGTCATATCGCTTGATAAGCTTCAAAAAGCCCTCCAGGAAAAAATCAGGGCTTTGCTCTGGATATACGAGGGTAAGTTGAAAAATAAGTTTCCCCTGTCGACTGTGGTCAGAGTTGTGTATGAAAGTCAAAAAATAGAATGAGACATTAAAGATATGACATACCTTTATTTTTCCACATAGGTACCAAGTACATTGAGACATTTGTCATATCGCTAGATAAGCTTCAAAAAGCCCTCCAGGAAAAATCAGGGCTTTGCATATGGAAGAAGAGTTGAACGGCTTGTTTCACTTCAGTATTGCTTCCAAAGCGCCTTCCCCCGAGATTTTTCTTCAAAGCCGGAAACAGATGGAAGTCGCTTGGTGCAAGATCAGGACTGTATGGCGGATGGTGTAGGCGCTCCCAACCAAGAGTTGCAATATGGTTTTGCGTTGCCATCGCCGAATGTGGTCTGGCATTGTCATCCAACAGCAGAACGCCAGATATGAGAAGGCCAGGCCGCTTTTTCCGAATCGCCTCTTTCAATTTCGACAGGGTGTTTCAGTAGCGCGTAGCATTGATGGTTCCAACCTCCAAAAAGTCCAGCAACAAAACTCTTTGGGCGTCCCAGAAAACTGTGAGGAGCACTTTACCTGCAGAGGGAGTTGTCTTGAACTTCTTTCGGACAGGTGATGACGGATGTTTCCACTCCATAGATGCGGCCTTCGATTCTGGCTTCAAATGGTGGACCCACGTTTCATCCCCCGTCACAATCCGAAACAGAAAGTCATTCCTATCTTCATGGTAATGCACGAGATGTTCCAGGCTGACCCCCATGCGTTGTTCCTTGTGTGTCGAGGTCAATTGTCAGGGTACCCATCGTGTTGACACTTTTCTGTATCGAAGAATGTCGTGAATGATGTTTTGAGCTCACTCATGTGAGATTCCAAGTTCTTCCGCTACTTCATCGATGGTGATACGCCGGTTCGCTCTAATCATGTCATCCACCTTCCTGACATTTGCATCTATAGTGGCCGTGCGCGTCCGTCCAGCTCTCGGTATGTCCTCCACTTGCTGACGTCCATCACTGAATGTGCGACACCATCTCCGACCATTTGCTTCGACATCACACCTGGCTCATAGACTTCCACGAGGCGGTTATGAATTTCTGTTCCTGATACTCCACGTGCCCATTCATAGCGGATAACTGCTCTCACTTCCTCCTTTGACCACGAATTCAAAACGCACCTTCTCTCCATACCTACTGGGGCCCAAATGAGAGGCTGGTCTCCGCTTTGCGCAGCCACTGCAACAACGCCATCTGCTTGATTTGCAGCGGTCTCTACCCAATGGTGTATCGGTGACTTGCGCGTTTTCCTGTTGCGTCGCCTTTCGCCCATAGCCGTTCAACGCTTCTTCCATATGCAAAGGCCTGAATTTTTCTTGGAGGACTTTTTGAAGCTCATCAAGCGATATGACAAATGTCTCAACGTACTCGTACAAGAATAATAAAATAAAGGTATGTCATATCTTTAATATCTCATTCTATTTTTTGACTTTCATACACAACTCTAACCACAGTCAACAGGAGAAACTTATTTTTCAACTTACCCTCGTAGTATTAGATGTTTTCTGGATGAAATTCGTAGGAAGTGACTGAAAACGCTTTAAAAGTTTTAGATATTTACTTCACGTGCACTATCTTATTAATTAAATTTCATCACGGAATTTAGAAACAGGATGGTAATGGTTAAAGATTCCTCAAAATATTTGTGTTAATGAACCAGACAAAACATGCACAGCTTTCTGCCACAGAACGCACAGTGAAAGCTATTTGTGCGAATGGAATATCGCTGCAAGAATGGTCATGTTTTTATAATTTCGCTCACTTGAAATTTTATAACTTCTTTCCTACATATAATCTGAATCAATATATGTGAAAGACTAACTGGCATGATTTAATACAATCCTTGGAAAGATGCATGATTGCAATATTCGTATAATCAAGTGTACATTTAAATGCTCGTTTCAAAAGTGTTTAGCTAATCAAAATTTCCATGAATGTTTTTCCTTGTTTCTTAGCGCTCCTTTACTGCCCCTCAAGTTAATGATATCCCCTAGATCTCCTTAGCTTTCACCGGTGGGAGATAATGCCCACACTGGAAAACAATGTTGTATATAATTTATTTGACTAAAAAATTTACTTTCATTGCAAAGAGGATAGTTTTATAACTCGGATTTAATCTTGGGCTCCTATGCTGTTCAATAACGAAGAAGCACTTTGTTATGTGCTCAGACTAACAAGATAATGCAGCTGGATATGAAGAGTGAGAAAGACTTAAATGTAATTTGCAGTATTTCAAAACACACGATGAAATTCTAAACGTGATCCATTTCAACCTATTTGATATTTCTTTTAATATTATACATAAAACCAATGTAATATTAAAAATATTTTATCTTTTTCAATATTCACAAAAAGAATGGTATGAAATTTACTATATCGCGAAAGAATAAAAATTAGAGTCCAAAATGATGATAAAAAAGTTACTAGTTTCAGTTTTTCCTTTCGTCAAATGAAATTAATGTCTTTTGTGATCAATGCGTGTTCAGGAGATTATTTTCTGACGGGATCTTATTTTCCTTCTGAAGATGCACATTTATAATGCAAGGACATGTGAAAAGTTCTTTATGTAAAATATTCAATAAGTAACTGTTTATATGCTTTTCTGTGTTTTTAATTTTTGTGTTTAATGAAAAAGAAAAAAAAATGCTTGAAAATGAACAAAAAAATTAATTCAGAAAGTTTAATCAAAAAACATCTAAACATATTTGTGCATTCAGGATATGATGCGTGTTCAAACTCACATGAGTTGGAGAGTAAAGTGATTTCTGTGGATCCGTATTCGGCCAGAGTCATATCTCCCGCCAATGGTTGGGAAGGATCGTTGGGTCTCACAAGTTGGTATTTAGAAATATCCAGCCCCTTCTCATGGCACACCATGTTGCGCAGTTCAGCAACTTTCATCCTGGGGGAAACTCGAGCCACGGTCAGCTGGTTTCTCGGCAGATGCACCTGGACGCGGAACGTCGGCTGAAAAGACAATGCTTTGTATAAGAGAAAGTGGTAATAACGAAACAGAAGCTGTACAGCGTTTTCTGCAGTGATTACCGAATTGAGGGTCATGAGACAAATTTTGATAGGTCGCAAAATACTTGAAGTTTTACTTTTGTTATATATATTTATTTATAAGGGTAAATTACGCATAAATATTAAATAATTATTAATAATCATATGCATTACATTATTCTTATTTCATCATTACATCACTGGCTTTTAAAACTTTTCTTTCTCTTTCGTTTCAAACATTTTGTAGGCATATGGGGCAGACGATAATTTGCAGCTATATAAATCTAATTCTAAATTTTTGTTGGCCGCGAAGTTAAAAATTTTAGAAACGATTACTTGAGAGAAAACAAAATAGTACTTTTTTAGAATAAACAAATACGAAACTATATTTTAAAAAATTAAACTTCATTTTCATAAATCTGCTTTACTTGCAGAAGCAAACATAATTCTAAACTATGATTTAAATTAATACAATTACCATAATTTTTTATTATCATAATTATAAATCATTATTCTGATTTGAATAAGGCAATTTCATCCTCACGTCTCAATTGTAGCTATCTGCGGATTAAAAACATTTTGCAGGTAAGAGGAAACGCTTTCAATGCGAATAATCGTACCCAAGAATTGAAAAATTTTCACACAGGTAAAAACCTATGAAGAATTTAATAAGCGTTTAACGTATGAAGTTTGTATATATATATAATATAAGGATATATATGAGAATAATATAAGAATATATAAGAAAAGTATAAGATATTTAATATAAGAATAAAAGAATATATATGTACATTCCTATATTATTTAGAAAAGTAAAAAATAAAGTATTTCCTTAAAAAGTAAAAGTTTTTGTATAATTATTGATTCTTATCATTATTGTTCAATTTTGAGCAGTGTGCAGAAGAGTGAAAATATAAATGCTTGAACAGATAATAAAATATGCAGTGTTAACCATAATCTTCGAAGTAATCTTGAGCTAGCATAAGCCTTTAAATACAAGAGATTACAGTGTGGAGGGAATCACAATCTGCGTTGAGGCAATATATGGATTATAAGGTAAGTCAACTCTGACTTCTACGTTCACATATAAAAAGCCTACAAATTATTACCTCGTCAGACAACTGAAGGCCATTCTTAGCTTGTACAAAAACTAACTCAGCATCTTTTGAAAGAACATGATTATTACTGTACTGTAGTTCCTTGGAACGGAAGCAGGATTATTACTATATTGTAGTTCCTTAGGACGAAAAGTTATTACGGACTAAGCATTGCTTCGAAGATCGCAGATTCTAGTTTGGAAGCTATCTTGTTTTTGCTTCTTTGTATGCTTCTGAAAATTCTCTGTAACATCTAAAAATCTCTGTTTATAACAGCATAGTGATACATAAAAACATCCCAGGATTAATTTTGTAAATCAGTTAATATGATAAAATTTCAACATTTTATTCAAGAGTGCTAAAAACAGTATTCGACGCGTCAGTAAAATTGATGTGGCTTCCGTTATAAAAAAAAATACGTCAGAAGCACAGTCCTATGTTATATAAAAGGCAAAGCTTCAGGAAGCTGTATGGAATGTCCAAGTATAAACGTTCTCCCGTCATAAGTGAGAAAAGTATTGTACTGAAAAATATTAATGTCATATCGTCTTTATTTCAAGGTGATATAAATTATTTTTCATCTTGTACATATCTATATTCTCTGGTTTCAAAGCATGAATGCGGATTAAATGAATTCAATATTATTGTTTCTTTTGATTACGTTCTTAGTTATAAGAAATTTATGACTGACTCAAAAATTTATACTAAAAATCACTTTAAAATATTTTTTTATGTAATAATAATTAATTATTAGATTATTACGTAAATGCAAAGTTTGTTAGGTATTCGAAAGTAATGCCATAAGATAGTCGTCGTTTAGAGCATGAAGACTAAATTAAATAAGGCTTGAGAAAACAGAACGTTTATTATAGTTTTCATTTTATCTCTGCAATATATAGCTATAAAAAAGATAGAAAGATAAAATGAGATATTCCTCATCAATCAGATTTTCGGAGGTAATGAAAAATTTATGACCTGCTTATTACGGAATTATCATTCAAGAATTGCATTTTGAAATCTATATCCCTTATGCATTTTGAAATCTATATCAGATTTAAATAAATATATTTGAAGAATAGAAACTTAATTTATACGTAATTTTATTGGCATAAATATATGAATTTAATGTATTAACACAAGCTATAACACTGAATAATGAGGTACACGTCGTGAAGCTGCCTTCTTAATGGTCATGCCTTTACTCATGAACACTGAATGAGGATAAAAATATTGCAGTGTTACAGCCTTTTAAAACGCAGCACATAATTCAAAACAATTGAGAATTTCTTTTTTTCTCCTTAATTTCTTTTATTTTTTATTGTCTAAGTTAATCATTACATTTTAAGCACGCAATTTTATATTTTTGAACTGCATGTTTAAATACAAATTCCATTCATTCTTGTATTTTAAATTGTATATATTAATTACACAGTAAAGACAATTTTTAATGCTTTTCTTAAAAACAAAGTACGAATATTTTATGAAGTCGAATTAGATTATTTTTACGTGAATCTTTGTCTAAATTTTATGGAAAAAGTGTTTAAAATTTTAAAACAGTTGCTTTTCCTTAAAGGGGATAAAATATAAATTCTTTTTTATTCAAATAAAAGTGAAAAGTATCTTCATTAATCAGAAATTGTCTTCGGCCGGATATAGCGCTCGTTAAAAAAATTCTGTTGAATGTTTGCATATTTGGAACATATACTTGTTGTGTTAAACTGACACTATTCTTAATTTAAAAAAATACCAATTATTCTTATTTAACATTAAGAAATTTTAAGAAGAAATTATTACACGCATTAGCTATTCGATTTTGATAAATTACAGACCAGAATGTCGCGTGTAAGCAATGAATTTTTTTTCAGTGGAAGTAAATAAATACAAATGGAGACAAAAGTTATCATATCTTCTTTATGAATATATTCTGCTGTTATTTTGATAAGAGACTGCGAAATGTGCTCGAACTTACTTCGAAAGGTCTATTCGCCAACTTGTGTGTCCTTTTCCCATGATTTTCGATGGAGTCTTTTTTAGGCACAATGCAGATGGTGTTAGTGTCTAGAGACCCAATAGGAGTACTTGGTTTGTAGTGAAGACTGCCACTCTCTTTGCCACCGTCCCCAAAGACATGGATGACATGACCTGCAGGACTAATCTTTGTGGCCGAGGCGGCTTGGACGAGGAGATCCATCATCGGAGTCCTACACAGAAAACTAAGTTGGGGTAATTATGCTCATTATGAAATTGCTTCATTAATTACACTGAATGAGGATAAAATTTTTAACTACAAGTGTTATCATATTTATCAACTACAAATTCCGTTAAAAATACATAAGTCTGCCATCTCATGTATGTCTATGGAGCCATTAAAAGGTAATGTGAATGTTCCGTTCCATCTGTTGATAATAATAATTTTTTGAAATGGAGAACCGCAAACTGTGCAAGGAAATTATAAAATATGCAGAGTAAATTATAAAAGATGTTTAGTTAACTCTCAGTTTACCGGAGTAACATGCAGAACGACATCCAAGGTTAACTAAAAATTCGAATGTTAAAAATAACGTAAAAAAGTGGAATAATCTCATATTACAATTTACAGAAAAATACTAAAAATTTACATGCATTTTCACACAGGTTAATTCGGAGTATAATCTTATATACATAACGTAAATTAAACCAGTGTTCAAAATTAAAAGAATGCTTTACCAAAAAATAAATGAATAAATAAAATAAAATCTAAGAGATTTCAAATTTTAACGGTTGCTCAAAAGCGTTTGTTAAGGGTTTTTACGCTCTTGTTGAATTCTCAGTCTGCTCTTGTACTCACTTCTGCTCACACCCCCTCTTTTACAGTATTTTTAGCTTTATTATTGAGCATCTATTTCTTCGTACTTATGCCACGTAGAATTCAACAACAAAATTTTTAAAAGCTGCATAACAGCGTATGTTTAGAATTTCAGATGGAATGTTAGCATATAATTTTATATTTTTTTCATTCTTTTCTCAGTTCATCATATCAACGCAGTTTTCTTAGTTAAATAGCTAACAATTAAAATTGCAATATGGAATTTTCTTAGTTAATTAGGCGAACAATTAAAGTTGCAATATGCAATTTTCTTAGTTAAAGGCTAACAAAAACATTTTTGTATTTTTATTATTACTTTTCAAGTGTTAATTTTATTTATTAAATATCCTGTTCACTTACGCCACATATAATTCAATTAAACAGCAAAATTACTAAATATTTATAAATAACATAGATTAGAATTCCTGATGAAGTGTTAGAGGTTGACATACATATTTTTATATTCACTGTATTACTTCTGTAAAATCTAGCCGCTCCGCTGCCTAGAACAGTTACCATAAAAAAGAAAAATGATGTAATGATTTTAATAAATGTAATTTCATAAAAATATTGAATATTTCTAATTAGACATCTCGTGATTTTAATATATGTTTATTTAAATCAATCACATTTGTAGAGTCATTAGTTATAGCAATGCAGGGATGTGAAAAATGTGCAATGCCCTAGCCGTGATTTGAACTCTGAACCTGACGAATACACGTCAAGTGTGCTTCCATTACGAAGACATGCAGAAAGAAGAGAGAAAATAACTTATATACTGCCCTTTTAAAGGGCTGCACGAGATTAGGAGGTCCAGTCACTAAATCCTGATGGTGAAGAACTATCCACCGAAGAAAATATTTTATACATTAATAAGTCAAAAAAGAATATTAAGAACTGTGTTTATTGCTTTTCAACCGCTTATTTATTATTCAATAACCTTGCAGATTAAATTTGAAAGTATCTCAGGCTTTACTGAATGGCAACACGATAATAATAAAGACAGAAAAAATAAAATTATTTATTTTTTGACATTTATAGTTCGTCGAAAACTAAAATTATTTAATTTTCGACATTGTTTTTTTATTTGATGATACGAATTCAAAATTTAAGCTTCCAGATAACATATTCGGATGCAGGACTGCGTTATTCAGAATTTAATGGTTCTGGGTACGTCATTTTTCACAATGTGAAGAACTTACATATGTACATATACGCAGATTCATCATTTAATTTCTTTAAAAATCATATAGGGCCCTAATATTTTGCAGCAACAATTTGAAAAGTAACATGACATTTATAGAAAACCAACGTAAAATGCCAGTTCGAGACTAATAGTCACTTTTGGACTAATAACAGAACAATAAAAATCATTAGAAATTAAGTAACTGAATTAGAAATGGCGTTAAAGTACATTATTTTACAAAAGGGCTTAAATAATGCCATTGAGACTCATTTATTTTTACAAGTCAGCAATTTAGTTTTAGCGGATGATCTAACAGTGTCTGTATATTCCGGATACGTATAACTTAAGTATGTATGTTGTGGATATAATATGGTTCCAAATATACTAGGACATCATTTGTTGTCACTGCTGTTATTCATTACACATTTTTTTTCATTTCTTTTTTGTATTATATGTGAACAGTTTTTGTTTTGCACTGATTCTTAGTGGTAATAATTTTTCTTTACTTCCGGAATAAACTAATTTAACCGATATTTTTTTCTGTAAAAGTCATTGGGAACCGACTTATAATTAGTAAGCGATCAATTACCTGTAGAATAAATTATAACCTGGCCTAAACCTTCAATTCACAGTCTTTAAAATATAAAAAACTGGTAATTATTTGTGAGCATTAATGTACCATTAATGTTTGATATTAAAAGATGTTCTAAAGATTTAGAAATTTTTATTTCTTAGGCACCAGTGGTACGTACGAGTGCATTTTGCAGACCTTTGCTGTTTATACTTTCTCTGAGAAATTTCTCTTTTTGCAGTATTTCAGAGCCTCAGTTGTCTAAACAAGTTTCCACATCAAACATTGCGAAGTTCTGTTTGAGAGCACAAAAAAATAAAACATTTTCTAAAACTGCTTCTGCCTAGTGTATATCTTCACAAAACTTAAATCGTACTTTTAGAATGCAAACTATATTTGAAAAAATATTAAGTATTATTACCCCAGTTTATTAAATTGATACTGAACAATTTACCCGAGTTTACTGACATGATCCTGAACAACTTATCCGAGTTTACTAGCGTGATGCGCTGCTCACTATCCCATTAACAGCACATGATTACTGCTCTTAATTCTTCACTAATAAAATCTAATGAATCTTTCGTAAAAGTCTTTGGATATCAAACAAGATGGGTGTGTAATGACTAAGCAACTGATAAAGCTGTTCATTAAATACGCAGATTCTGAAAAGCTTACTGACTAGAAAACGAAGAACAGAACTTTTTATCTAGCGAAGAGCTACTGATAACATGGTACCGAAGTTCTTGCCAGTTTTTTCCAAACATCTGTGAAGTTCCGTGGACCGGGTATTTCTTCATAATCTTCCTCATTAAGGAGAATATTTAATTATAAAGACACACATGAAACGAAATTAAGAAGGTGTAAGTAATGAACTACTGACTGAAGCCTTACCTTCGTTCGACTGTAAGCCGCACTTGTCTTCCGTCCGGCAGTATGACATCCAAATCCATCCGACCCTCGAGGAGTTCATTGATGGCGCAATCATCGCCTGCGTTATGATATGCGTTGGACATGGCCTGGGTTTTCTGCTGTTGTTGCTGAAGCTGTTGCTGGTGGCAACGGCTAAAATGGAAAAGAATCATATTAGTTCAGACCATAGTTTACATAGCAACAGAAAAGTTTGGAAATATAAGAAGATAGAGGGCAATGGTTTTACATCGAAGAAACTCGATGAAAATTTCACAATTTCTCACAAGTTTTATTGAGTGCAAGGTAATCATTTGTGAAACTGAGAAACACAATAAAAACAAAAATGCGCTTTTTATGCACATATATGCTTCTCTTTAGTGAAAACATAATCTCTTCCTCTCCCCTGGAAAACAAAAAAATTCAAACGCAGAGACACTTGCTGGACTGAAAATGAAGTCCAGTCTCAGAATGATGAATCGCTTAAAAAGGTAATACTTTTCTTAAAACAAATTTTTTACTTTTTCTATTGATATAAAATTGAGATAATTGATGCTTATATAGCATCAATTATATCATATTATATTATTTTTCTCCATCCAACAGCAGAATAAGCAGTGATAAAATCATCAGTATTGTGAACGCTATTGATTCTTTATTAAGTAAATCATTTGTTTTATAGACACATATACAAATGTCTAACCAATTGAAATGATTTTTTTGTTGTGAAATTTTAAAAGAAGATTCTATGAATAACCGATAAGCTATTTTAAGAAATAAATATTATGCATGCATTCCTAACATAACAACTCCAAAAGAAATGTGGAAGCATACGGACTTTCATCTGATTGGTATCCCGAAAAGGTACACCACATGCCAACGCTTTGAGTTAGCCCAATTGCTTATTTGCAAAATTAACTATAACAAATTATCCAAAGATTTATCTTTTTACCCTATCTTTCACTAAACGGCAACGGCAACAAACCGTTGCATAGTATATAAAAAATATTTTGTACTGGGCCATTAGCAACACTTTTCTTTAAATCACTGATTTCTTTTATTAAATTTGACAAATATCTTAGGTTTCGACAGGTGGCAACACACTTCTTTGACATCGCTGAGTTTACTGATTAAATTTGAAACATAAATATCTTACGGTTTACTAAACGACTTCTTAAAACTTTTATATCGATAAGTTCTTAATCAAAAGTTTCTTAAATTCGCATAAAAAAGGAAATAAATAAAAAATAAGTTCGAAATTCAAAATTCGGGCTTAAAGAGATGTTTATGTTTGGGAACAGGACCATGCGTGTTTGAAATTTGGTGGTTCTTGGTACCACTGTTTTTCTACAATGCGATTAAATTTCAAACAAAAATATATTGCACTTTTCTCACTGGCAACACTCTTCTTTTATATTGCTGAGATTTCTGATTAAATTCGAAACATCTTATACTCCAGAGAGTGGCAACACAAAGGCTTTAAATCTCTGAGTTTTTAATCAAGAATTTCTTAAATTTGCCCAAAATGTGAAATAAAGGAAACAGAAATTTGAAATTCAGGCTTCCAGTTGCACATGCTCGTGTGGACAGCTGTATGTATTCAAAATCTGTTGGCTCTGTTGTACTGTACCTACATACAAATTCTTCATTATTTAATGGTAGAGATTATTATTATTATTTAAAGTTTAAATTTGTGAGTTGAGAAAACATTGTTAATATTTTTCATTGATTTCTGATGAAAGTTATTAAAAAGGATTATTGAAAAGATGAAATTGTTTGTTTACACTGTATCTTTAACCTTAAGTTACGGTACACAGAATCAGGTAACTTCGAAATCTTCTGATGCTCTAACGTGTATTTTTTTCCCTCATAACCCCATTTTACTCAGTTACCATTACAGCTGGTAACCTTATTCCCAAACCTGTCTACTAAGATGCATTGTTTAGACATAAAATACCGACATTTAGTTTTTCTGTTCCTCAGTCGTGTTCTTGTTTCATGTCTACATTGAATTATAGTAATACTGAAAAATTTTGTTATCAAAGTAAGGAATAAATAGCATTCTAGCATCAACTGTAAAAGTAGAAATTAAAAAAAAATTAAGTATATATCAGAATATAGTTTGCCGAATGAGTATTTGTAGCACAGAATATAAGAAATGTACTTCGATAGAACTCATTACGGCAGTAAAAGAAGCGATATAAAACAATTATAAATTCATTCATAAATCAACAGTACTGAATTTCTCGAGAATTCTCAAGAAATGTATAGTGAAATTTCATTTTTCGAGAAAAGAAAATTCGAGGTATTAGCGTCTATAAGGTATTTCTCTTGTCTTCTTGGCATGCCTTTGGGTGTAGTGGTTAGCATACTCGGCACTTATTCGAGTTGTCGCTGGTTCGAGTCCCGACGAGGGCATTGCTCATGTCTCACTTCTGCTTCAAAAATGCCTTATGTCTCTACAAGTCTTATGAATTGAAAACACCGCAGGTGCTTTATGTATTACCTGCACTAGGTCCCCCAAATGAAACATGTTGTATAGTTATGTGCATTTTCATGATAGTATAGTAACATATAGCGTAAGCGAACAATTTTAGGCTTCATTGAACATCTTTCGGCTTCACTGATCATGCATTTTCATAACAGTACAGTAATATATAGTACATGCGAATGGCCCAAATGCTTCTTAGATTTTTCGATACTTATGTTTATACTGTTGGTCAGCGACTTTCACAGATAGTCCTAGCTCTCCAGATGTTTTCTGATACGTAGTTAACATTTGAATAAAGCAGGAATTATGAATCCGCACTTTTTTTCGTCTCCTAATAACATAATTATTAACAATCTTCCATTGACCATAAAGAGTAGTGTAGGTACAAGAGTAATTAAAGGGATGTTTCTAATTTTAGACAGACTTTAAAGCAAAAGTGATTTTTTTCGTGATTTTGTCGTTGTAGTTTCGCGTAGTTAAAGAAAGTTGCTAGCTGACGTCGAATGCATATGTACAATCGAGGACTGTTAAACTTTCTTTATCAGAATTATCGTTCTTCGTAGGCAACAGCAAAGCCTAAATCGAATTCGTTGCATGTTATCAAATGTTCCGGTTGCATTTCAGCAAACCGTACCACGCTTCGAGCACAGAGAAAAATCCGTTCTCGTGACTAGTCACACTGCAAGCGACATTTGGGTTCAAATACTAAAACGAAAGACATTTACACGTCTATTTAAGCTTAACAGGTACTTTTTGGCGATGACCTTCTTTGTTTATGGAATAATCAAATTCTAAAGAACGCTGTAAATAAACTCGTCTTAAACAATTAATATTCTTCGGAAACCACGAACAAAACACATAAAAAAGCTTTGAAATATAAAAAAAATGAATAGTCGCATACTGATCGAGTATAAATATCACAACTAAAGAAAATTATTTTTGACTTATAAGTGAATCTTACTAAATTCATATAACTTAAAAGCCTTTTTGATAAAAACTTGAAAGCATTTCTTTTTATTCTTCCTACCCCTACAGAAGGCGTAAAAAATACTGACGAAGAAAATCCTGTTTTGGATGGCGGAAAGTTATTCTTTTTAATCAATTAACAACCATTGTCTCTATTTCAAGGTCTACCGTTCTCTTTCATGATACGTATTTATGCTCAACATTTAAGTTTCCTTTGGATTTAAAAATTTGAAATACTATCACTTCAAATCATGTAACAATGAACAATTAAATATTTACATTTAAAAACGCAGCATTATTAGCAATGTACGATAGCTTAAAAAATCGAACTTTTTTTGGAAAAAGTGACAAAATACGATAAATGTTATTCGGTTATTTCCGAAACTCTCGAAATTTTTGATTTGAAAAATTATGCTTTGACCTCTCAGTAAAGATTTTAAAGATTCGCGATATTGTTATTGTCATATTTCATTTGTCTGACATCTTCAAAACAAACCCACGAATACTATCGTGGCAAGGAGTGCAATTTTTGCGCCTTTCGTTTGGCAACAGCCTTCAGTACCATGCAGGTGACAGCACGTCATTTGCTCGGTTCCGTCCCAATTTTGAGTAAGAGCAAGCCGAAGGACGGGACCGAGAGTCTCTCATCCCTCTCCTGCTGCTACCAAACCACACGAGATAATTTTCTGCTCGTCATATATTTGGAATGCCCCGATGCTGCACAAACACTATCCGTTTAGAACAACCACGTCTACTCCGGGATTCGAACTCAGGACTTTCGGTATGGTAGTCAGAGTCACTAATCAGTATTCCATTGGGTGGCAAAATCCGTGATGATGAAACAGTTTAGCCGTTAAACAAAGATATACAAGAATAACTTAATTTTAAATAAATCAATTAATAAAGAGATTTCAAATTTTGGAAAAATTTTAGCTGTATGTAGTATTATTATCTTCTACTCGTATTTGTCAAAAACTCGAACAAAATCGGCCCGGTAGAAGGCGGCCAAAAACCAGTTTTGAGATTAGACCCTAACGAATAAATAAGGAAACCAATTTAAAGGAACACTTTTAAAAATTTGTTTCTAGCGGTATCCCGTTGTCAGGTTAAATAAGAGAAAGATCGGTTTTAATATGATAAGTTTTATTTCGGGTGGGATTGTAAGTTCCGTAAAAGAATAACTTTCCAAAATTTTTGAATTCTTAACTTATATATTCTTAAATCAAATATCACTGAGATTCGAAAATGTTTTTAGTTGCATCTTTTGAGATAGTCCTATATATATAGATATGATTTACATAGATATGATTTATATAGATAGTATTCAGACACTATATTCAGATATGTTTAAGATTTAAATTTGTTTAACATTTTCTGGTTGTCATATAATATTGTTACGAAATGTCTAGGCGCGGTAAGATAGCTTCCACGCAAAGCAGGTTTAGGGTTGCCAGAAAAGGACAAGGAACAAGGTTGCCATATTTGGCGAGAAATCGTCCATTTGGAGACAAAAATGGCGATATGCTATAGACGCATGGAGAACCTTCTGAAACGAATTCTTACTGGAATAGAAGAGAAACACGCCAATGTGACAATCAAAATCGCTGAAACAACCTTGTATTTGGTGTATACAAGATTGTTTCAGCGATTTTGAATTCTTATTGGTTTAGCCCAGAATGTTCTCGAACACAAGCCAAACGCTATATAAAGCCTGTTGGTACGCGGAGAGACAGTTACCGTTTCATCTAGCGAGCTGATAGTCAGTCAGTGAGCGAGTGTCTCGTAGTCTAGTGCCGAGCTGGTCGTCGAGCGCATCGAGAGAGTTTCATAGTGTATCGCCAGACTGTGCTTTGTCGAGTTTCATCTCAGTTTGTTGAGCTCTGAGAACGACCGAACCGAGTCGGGAATCGTACTCTAGTGTATCGTCGAGTGCATGGCGAGTTGTAGCGTGGAGAATCTCGAGAGTACAGGGAGTTCTGAGAACGACCGAGCAGAGTTGGGAACTATACTCTGGTGCTTTGCCGTGAAGCTGTCTTCATCGTTATAGCATGATAGCCTGAAGGCTATGTCGTTGATCGTCTCAGCGTGTTTATAGTAGTTCTTCGACGACTGTACTGTTTTTGGAGCTGTTTTGTAAAGTACTGGCCAATAAAGTCTGTTTCGATACTTCATTAAGTGTCGTCGTTATTCACTCCAAATCCACGAACCCTTAACGTACGTGCGAAGAAGAGAAAAACGTAACAATATTTTGCAAGTACGTGTTTACTTATATATTGTAAAACTTTAACATTTCTATTATAAATTTATTTTCTGTTATTAAGTGATAAAATGAACTAATATCTGCAGTTATTCTATGAATTTACTAGATATCTATTTATATTTAAATATTCTTATTTTTCTTACCTGCACTGTTTGTTTGCTATTTTCCTCAAACTCTTACAAATCTCTGAAAATTATTCCAATACATTTATAGGAAAAAAGTAGCTCTTAAGCGGAAGAGCTCAGCTCAGACTAGCGTATTACAAGAGTCTATATTTATTAAAAACTTTCATTCGTAAGTATTTCAAACTTGCTTTCGCAAAGTTATAACCAACCAAAAGGTTACAAAGGCAGTATAAATAGACTAGAGCTCCAAACCCACCAGCGGCCGAGCGGTAAAGTCGTTAAACGCTGGTAGTTTGGTCCGGGTTCAAATCCCGGCGAAATGGGGTTGATAGTATGGTTGTTGTTTCTCCCAGTGTGTAGTGCATATTGGAATCAGTTTTCCTTAGGAAATCCTCCACAGAAGCATCCCTCCTGTTAGGCAGATAGCTCTCGAGTGATTTGCGATAAATAAATAAACCATATCAAAATTAGAGTTGCACTATCCAGGCGGAAAAAGAAATCTTCATACTTCAATTTCTGTTGATGAAAAATGTAAGGTCACAAAACTGTAGAAAACCTGAAAGCTTAAAATGAAAAACTCCACTCTCCCTTTTAACGCTATTTTTTAGTTTCTTAATGTCTCTTCATTCGTGCTTTCTAATGCGACAGATGGACAGCGCAAGAAAGTTATGCACCGCTTCTGCGCATTGTGTGTAGCAAATCCCCCCAAATAACTGCAGTTAGCATGAGACATATCTCAAACTAGAAGGAAAAGCGGAAGTTCAGAATAGGAGAGCGTCGGAAGTTTCCGAACCATGTCCACTTAACGTGCTCGAGATTCAAGATTTAGGTGCTCTTCTAAGGACAACACCGTTCCGCGCACTGCTTGAAACAATGGGATGAAATCTTCGGTTTGCACTTAAAAATCTGACAGGTCATGTTTAATCTCTTTTCGACCATTCAGAAACTGCTCGGGGTAAAATTTCACATGAATCATGCATCCGTTTTTACCGTAAGTCAACGCAAAAGTACTTTTCATTTCACGGAGCTTTTCAGAAGTAAAATTATTACGGTATATATCTTGCACTAAAGCAATACTCGCGTAAAGTAGACCGCCATAAATTTTGTTTAATGTTTTAAGCGATTGTTTTCATTTCTTATATTATTTTTAACATAAAGAAAAACTGTGTATATTATCTCACTTAAAGCAAATTTATTTTCGCCAGAAGCGCACAACAGTACTTACAAATATAACAAGTCTAGAACGTGTATAGTTTGAAATTTTTCTCCACTGAGATTCAGACAAGAACACATGTTCCGAGGAAATATTAATTTCATTTGTTCATTTTCAGATGAATTTGTTGAGATGTATTTGTTTCTGAATAAAAGTAAGATAAGGTCGTAGAGAACTGCAAAATTTTGTGCGAGTTACAGTGAATCCTCTCTCTCAGACGACCACATGCGTTCGCAGATAACTTCGATCTAGTATAGAAGTAATCATTTTAGAGAGGTATTGTTCAATATTAATATGTATTTGAGCTCTCCAAAATACTGGCCACTTTAGGAAGTTGTCTTCTACGAGAGGGCTTTCGTCTCGAGAGAGTTTGTAAGGTTTTTATTGTTATTAGAAGCTAAATCCTGTAAACCATGTTAGACAATATTGAGTTATCTACCCCTTAAACAACTAATAAGTACGGAAGAAGGAATGAAATTTCTTTTATATTTAGTCTTAATGCAGCAGAGCAGGCAAAATTCTGCAATAGAGTTCAACCACTTGTGGGTATTTAAATTAGTATAACAGACAATTAAATTCAAACGTTGATAACGAAGTCTAAGACTACGCATTAAATAGACTAAGAACAGATTTTTTTAACGACGGTTATCTAAAATATCAGCTAACGAGAATTCTAAAGCCGGGATATAACCTTTAGCAAAGGTGGCGAAAAATACTAACGGCATGTTTTTTTCAAAATATGAGAAAGAAAGGAACGCGTTCGTATCTTCTTCCAAATTCTAGACAGTGTCGCTTGATTAACACTAGCCACAGTGCTTCAGAAGGCTTCCCTGATCTATTTGCAGTCAGCACAAATTGTCAGCAAGCAAAGGGACTTTACGATTAACCAATGAAAATTAAATGGGGTTCGTGGTGGTCCAACGTGGGAATGTCCCGTTTCTTGTCAACAGCAATCTTAAGAGAAGTACTTCATAGTAGTATATTAGCTAAATTTGCCAGGCTCAAGTATATGTCAACTTGCTGAAATTTCTAATTTAAATTCGCGGAACAAATGTTTCTGGATTTTAAATGCGGGAAGTATTCAAAGGTAAAAATGCTATTTTAATTCCAAGATAAAATTTCAAGAACGCGAATTCTCACTACAAATGCGATATTTGTTAAAATAATTAATGCTTTTATGATTTAATTTTGATTTATGATTTAATTTTGTTAATCTTCCTCAATATTTATAGCAGTTTTGAAATTACGAAGGGAGAAACAGAAATCTGACGATTTGGTGACTGAAACCAATTGGATGAAACGAAATTCAAATATTAGTCATACAAAGCAAGGAGTATGTATAAATGTTGTTTATTATAACAATCCTACTCTTGTCTGCAGTCTTTTGTTTTTTGAACAATGCATTTTCTAATTTTTTTATGGAATCTATGACATACATATCAGCTCATTTTCTCTTATTTTGTAAATTATTTTCTTATTCTCTGTAGTGTAGTCAAACATCCATTCACAAAATTAAATTTCTTTCAGTGGGACAAGAGACCATCAATAGAGCAGTTACACTATTTCGACTTTCAGCTTTTGTTTTCTATTGATGGATACTATCTACCAACCATTATCAGCGGCATTTATTAGATATCAAATCCTTCAGTGGGACAGGAAAAGATTCTAGGTGTTGCCCTAAATCATAGAAATTCCTTATCGCAAAAGTAAAATATCTAGGGCAGTTAAAAATTAAAAACGCCATTCCAAGAAATAAAGCACCCTCATCTATCTTCTCCAAAGTTTCAAACTAGGTAAAGAAAAATATTCTGGAGTAATACGCGCACAAAATCAGAAAATATTTTTTTTTCCATTGGTTCCGTTCCGCACGAGTGGGTGGTGTAGTGAATAAAAAAATGCTTTCTAAAGGTTGTTCTGCGAGGAAAATTTCGATTCTAAATGGTTCCTGTATCTGTCACGAGAGGCAGAGATGACAGTAAGTCGTCTGCGAAATGAGGCGGAAATCGCTAATCCTGGTGAACGATCGCACGAAGAGAGAAGCCAAGCGATTATTTTAGAACTCATCGTCCACAACAAATTCCACGTTTTTGTTGACTTCGGGGCTGGTGTTGCATTCTGGAAGGGCAGTCGTACGTGACAGCGCTGAAGATTCGATGACACCTTAGCAAGTTCTCACGATCGTGATGATCATTTTTATTGTTGTGGGTTTTCGTACCTTACGCGGGATTATTGTCCGCGCAAAGGCTTCAGGCATCTGTTCAAGAAGGAATTAATTCTGAATATGTTTCGTGGGTTCTGTCACGATTCTTCACTTACAAGTATTTGATTGTAAAGATGACTATAAATTAGTTGTTTTGTACATTGGAATTCTTTTCGTGCAGGCAAAGAAAGCAAACTCTTAATTTCGAATGCATGCATAAATGCTATACAGCAATGTACAGTCTAATGAAATTTCATTCGCTTTTTTCCGAGGATTTCCACATTTATAATGCAGTGAAGATAAAATGAATGGAAGAGTTGTACCATAATTATCTTAAATTTCATATTAATGAAATTTAAGATTATTATAGATTATCATGCTAGCAGGCATTTATCGTCCATACTCTCTGGCAAGTGTTCTTGTTCCACAAGAAGTACAACTCATAGAGCTAGATTATAAAAACTCAGGCTAAGTAAAGCATACAAGAACAAATGCGGTTTAAATATTGTTCAACTAAGGCATCCCTGACGCAAGAGAGATAGCTTTTGTGTGTTCTGCTGTATTATAATAAGCACACACACAAATAGTTCAGGGACTTACAACAATCCTAAAATGAAGGATGGGAATTTGAAATGTATGTTTTAGATCAATTAAGTGTGGGTATCACTTTCCATATTTGACAGGATGAAGGACTTCAGTCACGATGCTGGCTGTAGCCTTTCTTTCCTTTAAAACGGCACGTGCCAAGCTGGAGGGTTCAGTGGGGAATTACAAACTTTGCCGAAATGAACTGTTATTATAAGTTATGTATATTCTAATACAATTGAACTTGAAAGGGCTGATTCTATAGATATTAAACAAGGAAGATGCGAAAAAATTTCGTTAAACTGTTATCTCCTTTTATACGCATAGACACACCGACGTTTTGTTTATAGACGTTCTTAGATTTCCTTTAAGGAAAGTAATTAATATTCCGAATGTGAAGCAATGAATTATTTAAAAGCTATATATTAATTTCAAAGGAAAAATATAAAAAATTTACCACAAAGATGGTTACTTAATATTCGGAAAAACTGCAACAATATTTATAAAATTTACAATCAAAAATAAAATTGTGTTTAATAATAGCAAATCAATTTTTAAAACGCAGTAAAAGAAGTCTTTAAAATTGATATGGCAGTAAATGGATTTGTTACAGAATAAAGCCACAGTCAGTGAACATAGAATCATCGGTGTTGTGGCTTGAAACTTAATCTATTTATTTATTTTCTATGAAAGAATTAATGCACACAT
>KK118328.1:38633-64384 GCA_000611955.2 Stegodyphus mimosarum | reverse complement strand
TAAATTAAAGTTAAAATTTTGATTTTGTGTATATATATATATATATATTTAATTTTACGAAAAAAGAACCTTAATATAATTGAAAAAAAAACAGACTAAATTTCCGCTTGAAGTGTCAGGTAATAACAATTGCATGCAGATGATGGTGTAAAGGTAGGAAAGTTAATTTCTATAGCAGAATGAATAACATTAAAAGCATGCTGAAAGCACATGTGAATGAAACAAAAGATAATAATACTTTAATTTATTTTTAAGAAATGACTTTAAAATAGAGCACTACTTAATATAGTATAATAATAACGAAACCGTTCATTTAATAATTTCTCTATACAAAATTATGGTTTGTTTACTTTAGTTCCTTTAGTTTAATCGTTAAAAATGTCCAAATTTTAACATCTAATTTTTCCTTTGTATCCAAGCTATCATGAAGTTTGTAGAATATTACCAGACAATAATTTACAGTTTATTCATATTTATAACTGTATTAGATTCCTTTATCTCTGACTCAGCCAGTCGGATAAGATTATTATTCGTCATTCGTTATTATAACGATTACTCGTCAAGATACCTTTTCTGCGACTTCCTGCGATACAATTTCTTTTCTAGTTGTAGGAAAAAGCACAATGCACACTGTACTTATGACAACAAATTGCTTCTCAGAGTGTTAAACAAAGTAAGAGCCCTGGTGATCAATCATACTGATCTCGATGTTTTACGCTTCAGCTAAATTAAAAGAACCGAAGTAAACGGCTCTATTCAAGAGTAAAGAAATTACTGATAGAACGTTTACGTTATTAAGTTAGGTTACTTGAATATGGTAAAGTACACGTGTCATATCTGCATATGGGAAGATATATTCTCGTGAAGAGCTTTCTAACAGAAATTGGCTCGCACAAGTATTCACGTTACACATGGAGGAAACTACAAAAAATACCCATGCAGCCAACCCGTTTGTCTGGGTTCGAACCATCAGCATTTAGAAGTCTTGTACCTTCCGCTACTAGTGGGGCCTTTTATCATTAATATATAAATGACCAAGTATATAAATAAGACGATAGTATAAAATCACCTTTTAATAATTAAAATAAATTGAACTATTAGAGAAACATTTTTTATATACTGTTAATGGGATCTTTTTCATTAAAATTGCTTCATCTACATATTTTTCCATAAATTTTATTTTATTTTATTTGTAGATTGATTTTTATCTATAATTAACTCTTCGTTTAACTTATAACTAACTCTTCGTTAATTTTAACTGGAAAACTCAAATAACCCAAAGCACATTTTAAAAACTAAGTATTACCAATTAAAATGCATGAGGTTGTATATATCGATCAGCAAAACAGTTCACCTACAAGGCTGTTACTTTTATGAAAACGTATCTGAATTTTGCTCCAAAACAAGAGCCAAAATAAAGGAAAACAACGATTTTGGACTAAATAAAAGATTTTTTAATAAATACTTATGTATAAAACGTACATATATGATTCTTTCATTTAACAACCCTTGAAAATTTTTATGCATATTTTTTTTTTGGATTAATTGACTATTATTTTTTTACATAGCCTAAAAGCCGGCCCCATGGAGGCTGTTTAGTAGGGAATGTAATGTAGTACTTCACTGCTAGTAATCATAAAAATGAAAATGGAAAGGAATGAACCAGTTCAAGTTTCCAATGTTTTTAATAGCTCTATAATCAGAATTGCCATCCTTTCTAACAACGGAAATTAATACTTCAATTTCGCGCTAAGTTAGAAACTTCTTACAGAACTCCTCTCTAACGCAAAAGATTCGATTTCCCAGGCGGTAAACAAACAACAAACAACTTAACGCAATAACTGCTTGAATGCCCTTTTTGATTTTGAGCTCTCTTTCAACACCCACAGACAGGAATGGACACAAACTGCTGTTATCTTGTCATGAAAAAAGGCTGAAATCATTGTTGACTTCCTTATGTCCCTTTTATCCATTTCTTCCAACCATTGTTTTATATCGTAAGTAGCGTCGGAATCGGGAAGACGTTCTCGCTCCCCTTTGCTCCCAGGAATTGACCCGATTTTGTTATTCTTTGATCCATTAATGGACGGTAAATGTACTTTGATGGCTTCTGAAATAGAAGAATTTATAGTTAATCTTACGATCTTAAGTGCAAAGTCTTCCTTTTTGCTGATCAAATATGCGAACGGTTAATCATTCAAGTTACCTAGCTTTTACTTCATAAATTTAATGATCCTTCCGAACAGACATATATATATATATATGTCATGATTTAATGCTCAGATGAAGGAGAAACTCAGTACTTTTAGCATCTTTCGATATTCGTCATGGCTGGGAAGACCGTAGTGGCTGAAGACAGGGGTGAATGATGACTCATTTAACACAGCTGAGCTTGAAGTATCACGATCTTTAACGCACATCAGACCATGTTTCTGTAGATAAGATAATTTTTAAAATCATAGTGGAATACCATAATTTCCATGCACACGGGTTTTAAAATACGAAGGTCAACCTAAGCAAGTAAGCAACAGCAGCGTAGATAAGAAGCGTTTTGCCAGCAGGAGAGCTTAAGCGAAAGAGAACGCAGCAGTTCAAAGGAGGGAATCCAAAAGTTTCAGTTCGACTTAAAAGAGTTTTGGTTTGCAATTATTTGATTGGGCAAGAGGTATTTGCAACAAGCGTTACGTATTATGGAAAGATCTCGAATTTGGAAAAATAGATGAATTTAGGGGGAGAGGATAAAATCTAGAATGTTAATTTTGAGGTCACCAATTACTTTTTTTATAGTAGCTATTACATTTTGTTATATCTTACATATTAATATGTAGCTTACATATTACATATTGTAGCTCCAGTAGCTTCATTTAGAACGCGATAATTCTCTTACTATAGTAATTAAATTATTCAGTTTTTCCCCTAATGCCATTAAATGTAATACAATGTCATACAAAAGGTAAGGTTTCCAAAACTGGGAAGAATAATCCAGAATTCCGCGAGAATGTAGTCGAAAAAACGAAAAAAAATAAAGAATTACTCAAAATGTTTAGTTTTATTCATATTTAATGTACTGCTTTTTACTTGCACATTTCGTTTAAGTTTATGTATTATGATGACTGTTTGTACTGCCGGAAAATTGTGAATTTCCCTGAATGAACTATACTTACATTACATTTCCTCTAACTACCGTTTCTCGAGCATTTTTAGTCGCAACCACTTTTATAAATTAAAATGTTCTGCCGACCACCTTACTCTTGTTTCCTCCGAAAGTAATTTTTTAGTGTATGTATCTACCATTATGCTTGTATTTTTAAAGTAAATTTAATTTAATATCAATATTAATCAATTAAGTTAACAGAAGAAAATCTGTATTCAATAATTAAAGGATGTTATAGTTTGCATAATGTTTATTTTTGTAACTAAAAGTTCAATAAATGTTGACAGTCTCATTTATGAAATGGATGATCCTGCCGATTCTTGCATAGCTAGTCTGTGTTTGGATGCATGCTCGTGAGAAGCACCACAGTCATAGTGCTTTAAATCCCTGTTTTGTTTCTAAAACTAGAATGGTAAATCCGTAGGTAAGGTTTCGTGCGACGTCAGTCTTCGGAGAAAAAGTGATAGACGATTAAGACAAAAGAGAAACACGCTAAAGTAAAAAACGGTTTCTTTTTATGACTATGTATTTCGGGCTCAAAGCTTGTTCCTCAGAATCTTTGCTTGTTAATGGACTCAACTATTTGAGATCAGTTTTTAGTAACCGAGAATTTTCTCGTGTGGTCATTGATAAAGATTTAAAACATTTTCATCTTGCCATCAAAGCAGACATTCTGCTGTTAGGTTTATAACATTAATAAAGTTGTCGAGTTTTCATTTCATCCTTTTCTCAGTCATAAAATTGCACGGGTTATCCAGAAGTTAATTTTCAAGTCATTTTCTCGGCCTACCAATACAATTCATGGTTCGATTGTTAGAGGTTCCATTTCTGACTTTAATCCTTGGGGAATTTATAGTATATTTTATTCGGCCAAACTTTAAAGTTTCGTATCAAGCATCGAGAATGTTACGTCCAAAAAGGGGAAATTAGCCTTTGATAGCGCATTATAGCTGGAAATTTAATCTCAGTTTTGAGATATTACCCAAATTTCTTCCTTTGGTTAATTGGATTTTCTTGAAGTTTTTCATGTTCATAAAGATTTATCTTGTTTACTTAATGACTTTAATTCCAATTCAGTCCTTACTAAGGCTTTTAAAATTCCATTAACTTAATTTTTAAAATTTCGTTACTATTTCTGCTGATAGATGGCGCTATGTTTTCGCTGCTTTGCTCCTTTTGGATATAAATACAACCATAGCTTTACATTCGTTGCAGATTTCTTTGTTTCTGTTTCTGACGAAAAGTGTTCTGGGTCTGTTTGCCCTCGAAATCGATTTTTTTTTAAAGTCTTCTCTAAAATCTACACCAAACACAAGGTTTTTGCTAATTTCATGATAGATGATTATTATGTGTAACTTCTGGACTTGAATTTACAAGTTGCATACGCTTATTTTTTTTAAAAAGAACACTGATTCGCGATATCAAAAATCGATGACTGGGATCAGTTCTTGCATGCCTAACTTATTTAACTTAAGAAACCAACACAATGAGCAATTCATTATTAATTCCACACAATGCTTAAATTTTTTATTAGGAAACTGAACTACAACGGGCAGGAAATTCTGTTACAGAGGTAATACTTATTTTTAGCATTTATTTAGACTAAAGAAAAGCAAGAGATACCCAAAACATAAGACCGATAGCTCACATTTAATGAGGAAAGAGAGAAAAATTTGATATGGGTAACATAAGCGGAGAAACGAATTTGTAAGATGGAAATACATTATGAAAAGATGGGTGTTTTAATATAATCAGGAGAATTCGATACCATTATATATGAAATGGAGAATTTTACATTTAAAAAATTTTAAAAGAATTTTGAAACTGAGTTGAATAAAAACATACTGATCTAAAAAGGTGTTTTGTGTTGTAGTTTTCAAGTACAATTGTACAAAAGAGTGAATTACACTCTTCTCACTGAGCGCTACAAATTTATTTCATATAAAATTTCTATACATGTTGTTCTTTTTTATAGATTTTTTCTGTTATAAATAACGCATAACTTTAAAATTCTTCAAAAACACTTTTTAAAGGATTCATTTTTTTTAAGTACAAATATTCTACTTGAAGTTTCATAATTTTGATCTTGAAGTTTATAGGATTCTGCAATAAAATTTAAACTTGAAAAAATATTTTCATACATTAATAATGTGAAATCTAAAAAATTCAGAAAACAAGTATTTTGAATCCGCGACATTTTATGGAAATTCTTCTTTTGAGTCTGATCATTCTTTACACTTTGTCTGACATTTATAACTGACATTATTTTAATGTTTTCATTATGTTATCTTAAAAAAAAGGGGAGGGGGAAAAGGAAAAATGTCTGAAAGCTTTCAGATTTTATATCACGCCCAAAAGGACTTTTCAATTACACACACGTACACATTTCGAGAGCATTTGAGTTAACACCTGTTTGAACTAAAAAATGTTTATAAGCATATCTTTGCGAATTAAATCATGCTTAATCAGTTCTGGAACTTATTCGAGGAAATAAGTGTTTAAGATTTACATCGTAATTTTTAATATAGATATTTTGAGTTTTGATGTATTTTTGCCTTGTCGTGAAGTGAGAGCTGAATTAATTGAATGAAAAATACTGAATCATTTGTGAAAAATTGTTCCTTTCCTTTTGTTTGTTTCTTTAATTTCTTTTATACATCGTTTTAGATTTATCATAGTATTTTAATACTAAAACATGTGGCAACGATTAGATAATTCTTCAGATGATATGCATACTTTTTGTGCATTCTGAGTTATAAAATGAATGAGATATATCGCTGCTAAGTGAACCTAGCGCCAGACTGTTCCTATGGCAAACAAATATAGTGAATTTTAAAGAGTGCATTTATTCTATTTTGGTTCATGCGCTATCGACGAAGTAGATTTAATTCAATCCAATAAGTTTAAATGAAACTAAAAATGCGTATAATTTAATATTCCGTACAAGGAAGTCATGTAGTGAACACATTAGATTATTTATTCAAGATAAACGCTTCGTTCATCGTATTATCCAGATATATCTTTCGGAAAAAGTCTTTAGCATAATCATAAAAAAATCTGATGTGTACACCACATGACTTCCTTGTACGGAATATTAAATCATATTCTATTTTCCTGCATTTCATTTAAACATATCGAATTAACAGTTAACGAATAATGAATTAAATCTTCTTCGTCGATAGAGCGTAAACCACAATAGAATAAATGCATTCTTTAAAACTCACTATATTTATTTACCATAGCCACACTTCTGCGCTAGGTTCACTTAACAGCGTTACATCTCATTCATTTTATAACTCAGAGTGAGACAAAATTATAGCATCTGAAGAGTAAATCTAAAATGATCTATAAAAGAAATTAAACAAATAAAAAAGAAACAGTTTTTCACAGACGATTCAGCGCCGCTTACCTGATGCGCATGCGCTACTAATTAATTCAGTTCTCACTTCGCGGTAAGGCAAAAATACATAAAAATTCGAAATATTTTCATTAAAAATTGAAAGATATAGAAAAACATAAAACACCAAGTACAGTTAAAGCAATTAAAAAAACAATTTTTACTCCAAAACCAGCTAATAACTTAAATTATAATTCCAGAATGAATCAAGCATAATTTAACTCGCAATAATAAAAGAAGACGTTACTTTGTTGTTGCGAAGCTTAGTTTCTCTAGAATTGCAACAAATCCACTATTCTGATAAGCTTCAAATGAAACAAATATGTCCGCTATCATAACCAAAAATTAGGCTTAGCCACACTTCAGAAACTTTTAAATTGGTGATAATTCCACAATTATTGCATGCAGGTTACCTAAACTCATAAAAATCTTAACCGAAACACAAGAACAGCATAATTCAATCATTTTTAAAGCAAAAAAGTGCACAATTTACAAGCTTATAAGAATAAAGAAACTGAGCTCACTAAGCGGCCGATTGCAACTAAAATGCAAGGTGCACATCTACATGTTACAGCAGCCTTATATAACAAAATTTCTACGTTCTGAGGCTACTCGTTTTTGAGTTATGTAAGAAACATAAATACATACGTACGACGTACGTACGCACAGATGCCACGAAAAATTCTCTTCAGAATCCATTTCAAATCAGTTTTATAATTGTTTGAGGGAAAAAGAGTCTTTTACTCTGTCCTTACGTTATGTCATTCAAAAACATGGTTAAACTTTATTCGATAGCTGTCAAAATAGATATTTTCGTTGAAATATTTTACCCGAAATTTTTTGCAATTACAATACTTCCTTTTTACTTCGTACAAGGAAACAAAAAGGGGGGGAGGATCATCGCTTTACCATGGACTTCTGATCCATTCAGTCTTAGTCATTGTGAGATACACAGATATATTTTAATTACTATTAAATACGGCTACTCAAAGACATGGATGTCAGCAGTGTTGCCATTTGTCAAAGCATAAAATTCGTCAGAGTTACATAATCTGAAATTACTTAATCTAGTGAAACAAAATCAATAAACGCATTTTGCAATAATTTGGATCGCTATTTTTTAATTTAATGTCACCCAGATGGTATAGTGGTTAGGGGAACCTACTATGGTACCGAAGGGCCCGGGTTCGAATCCCGAAGAAGACATGGATGTTTGTAAATGTATAGTGTCGGTGCGGCATGGCGGCACTTTAAATATGCGGCGAGCCGAATGTCCTCTCGTGTGGATTGGTGGGAGAGGAGAAGGATGGGAGATCCCTGGATTCCCCCCCCGGGGGTGCTCTCCCTCAAAATTGGGGGTGGAAAATAGAAGTCCAACCTCTCTTCGGAGTATGCTCTGGCAATCATTCTTCCATGTGGTCATGGACACGACAACAATAACATATGTTAATAGTAAACCTAATTCAAATACTTTGAAACACATTTAATTTACAAAATATTCAACAACTTATAGACGTTTGCAGTAAAAATATTTTCAAAGCTATGTATTACTTACTTGTCCGCAAAATCACCCTAACCCTATTCATTTAATATACCGTTGCATTACCTCTGAATTTATTTAAGAAGTATTATTTCTCGTTTAATCAATCCAAGACTTTTCTTAATTATTCTCTAAGTACACAATAACTTTCCATTGCGCATTGTTGTCATCGGCACATTATGAGCTCCTCATTAATCCGGTTCGAGATAAAAAAATAAGAGCATGAGAAATCTATTTAAACAAATAACGCTATCGTTAAATTTAGTGCCACTAATAAATAATTCAAGGCTGTCTCAATGGAATTACGTAATTGTTTTTTGCAGCGGTTTCCATAGCGATAGGAAATGACTACATTTCTAGCAGAGAACGTCGCTTTAGAATAATAAAGTAACTAAGCCGTCACGAAAGCTATCTTTCGAAACGGTTTCTAAAAAGATAAAAAGGCGGTATTTTGAGATCACAGTAAGCATCAGATTAAAAGCGCTAATGAGCCTATTTTCGCAACGCCGTAAAAGAACACAATGCAGATTAAATTCCCGCCGCTGAAAGGCCGGTATTGTAACCGTGACTCCACACGAAATTTGATCATTTGAAGCTGTATTTCCACATTCTATTATATCATGAACGATTCTTTCAAAACGAAACAAAAAAATAATTCAACTTACAAACGTATATGCTATGAATTATTGCTTTTAAAATTGTAATTATTTCTATGATGGTGATGGTTGTCAATATTTATTTATCTAGCTAAAATCGTCAGTCCCCCGTAAAATGGTTAATAATTAAAATTTAAAACAAAATTTCTCAATTTTTAAATTAACAATGAGAAGATGAATTTCTTTTTTATCTGTAGTGCATATATTTTTTTTCTCTCTTTGCGAAATTTCTATGAAGTCGAAATATTTATCGAAAGAAAAATTGATTTAACTATTACAAAAATGAATTCTCCAAAACTGGAAAAATATTCTTATGATTTCATACAAATAATTTTAATTTATACACTGCTCGACAATGAAAATGCAACACCAAGAAAGAGTGGTCAGAAAGTGATGAAATTTGGAAAAAAGACAGAGACAGCAAGCAGCAATAAGTGATCTTTATTTCAAAATGATAGTCAGAATACAGAGCGAGAACGGCGTCAGCTCAGTAGTATTAGGAATTAGGAATTAGGAACGGGGAAGACGGGCACCACACCTTTACCATTTGGTTAATTGGTTTAGCGCCGTCTCCCCACTACGTAATCCCAGCCGTTTATTGATATTAGCAAAACAGATACATAATTTGAAATAATTTGGAATGATACATAGGGAATGTAATACAAAGATTGGAAGCATAATGTATAGAATAGCATAATTATAAATGTACAGAATTTTGAATGTAATACAAAAATTTTAAGCATAATATATGACATGACTCTTTAAAACATGTGCGGAATTTTGAACATAATATGCGACAAAAAGAAATAGTAGTGATGAAGAGTAGTTTGTAGTTCCAACAAAAGTCTATAATTCAAAGTCTATATTCAAGATTCACAGTTCAAAGTCTATAGTCTATATTCTATAGATATGGTACCAAATCTATAGATCAAAGTCTGCATGCTAAGTAGTACTATACTGAATGCAGATACTTGTAAGCATGATACAATGATTAAGATAATGGTTGTCTTATAGACAATCAACTTAATAAGAAAAGCATACTATCGATAGAAGAGTACAGTACAATCAAACCAACATGAGAACTATGTAAAAACTTGGCTTTAAAAGGGATAGCACTGGGGACGCCTTGATCCAAGTGATGATCAAGTGAATAAGAGTGCGGATGGAGTCCTCAGGAATGGCTCTCCATTCCCTTTCAACCATTTGCCACAGTTCGTCTTTTGAACGAGGCAGGGTCAGAGTCTGCAGGGAAGCATCTGAATGAAGATACTTGTAAGCATGATACAATGATTAAGATAATGGTTGTCTTATAGACAATCAACTTAATAAGAAAAGTATACTATCGATAGAAGTACAGTACAATCAAACCAACATGAGAACTATATAAAAACATGGCTTTAAAAGGGATAGCACTGGGGACGCCTTGATCAAGAAGGAGGCTACCCCGAGCAGAGGACTCTCATTGCACTTCGAGGGTTTGACGTTCGCCACAGCTCAGTAGTATGTAGAACCACCGCGGACAGCGATGCACGAAGTAACACGTTTAGGCATAGAGTGAATAAGAGTACGTATTACATTTACATGTTCGGCTCAACTTTTCCCCAATAGATGGCATTAGTCGTCCACAAATAAAATGTTTATGTTTATGCTAAAGAGACGGACGAACTGGTGCCATAGGGGGGAAGGAGAGCGCTTGATGAATCGGAAGTGTTAAGACGGACTTTTTTACTCTTGTGTATAATTATAAATAATGAAAGGCGATTTTCGCCAACTGTGATGCGTAGTAAATCTGTTCAATAAAGAAGGAAAGAGGGGTAAGTAATCCCCTTCATATCTTTTATTTCATTGCTTATTCATTTTTAAGTAACTGAACATTTTGAGAATATATATATGTATGAAATGGAAGTAACTTTTGTTTTCGAACCTGAGGACACAGCTCCACAACGGGTAGTTGGGAGTTATTAGTGTCTAGTCATTACAAGTGGCGAGCCAGCCAGGATATTGTAGTTTTTATTTGGACATTTGCGATATTTATTTTGTTATTATATGAGAAGAATTTAGTATAGGAAATGGATAAGATATGTAAAAAACGTGGTCTGTTGAGAACTTCGTTTACAAAAACTGTTACGATTCTAAATGAAGAAATTGAAAAGGATAAAGCAGACCACGGGATTTTAAATGATAAATTCGCGAAACTAGAAAAATTAAATAGCGAATTAAACGAGTGTAACGAAGAAATTTTAAACATTCTATTAGAAGATGAGACAGTGACAGAGAGTGTATTAAATACCGAATCCGAAAAAGCGGAAGAATATTCTGATATATTTATTACTATCAGAAGATTAGTAAATCAGAAGTTAGGTATTAATGATTCGTTAGGTCAAGTTAAATCAGAATCATCCAGCGGAGATGATAAGAAAAAGAAAATGAAACTTCCGAAAATTGTCTTAAGGAAATTCGATGGTGAACTCTTGAATTATTTGCCTTTTTGGGCACAATTTAAAGAAATCCATGAAAACGAAGACTTAAATGATTGTGAAAAATTTCATTATTTATCACAATCTATGTTGCCGGGTAGTCGAGCTAAAGAGTTTATTGATAGTTATCTGATTACTAGCGAAAATTATGAAAAGGCAATTTCTGCATTAAGAAAAAGATTTGGCAATGTGGAACTGTTGACGGAAGTTTACGTAAGGGAATTATTGAAATTAGTAATACAGAATGTAGGAAATCAAAAGGAAAAGTTACCGCTTAGCAAATTGGTCGATAAGTTGGAAGCGCATTTAAGAGCATTGGAAACCATGGGCGTTAATCCCGATAATAACGCTCAGTGGCTTTTTCCACTTATCGAATCGTGCTTGTCTGAAGATCTTTTGAAGGCATGGCACAGGAGTTCAAGTAGGTCAGAAGACCTGGGAGTGGAAACATCTGACGAAGCATTCCACGCATCGAGCCAGACTATGCGTCTCGCGCAGCTGATGAAATTTTTACACAAGGAAGTAGAAAATGATGAGCGCGTGTTATTAGCTCGCAAAAGTTTTCGTAGCTTAAATTCTGCAGATTCAGCAAGGGATAAAATTAAGAAAAATGAGAAACGCGTTCCAACGACAGCGGGTTTTTTTGTGGGAAAAGAGGTTAAATGCGTCTTCTGCGACAAAATTCATGAAAGTAAAGATTGTCTAAAAGTACGTTCTTTACCTTTAAAAGAAAAAATTGCTATAGTTAAAGAAAAAAGGTGTTGTCTAAAGTGTCTCCGCCCTGGTCATATTGCGAAATTTTGTAACAGTAAAATATGTTGTCATGTTTGTTCTAAAGATCACTTAGTGATGCTTTGTCCTCAGTTAGCACATCACAAGGATAGGGAAAAGGGAAGTGAGAAAACGGGTGATTCCCCCGAGGTGTTGCAGAGTACAATAACAAATGAGTGTTCCCCAGATATAGCTCTTATGACATTAGAAGTAAATATTATAGGTGATGAAACAAAGAGGGTACGAGTGTTGTTAGATACCGGCTCTCAAAAAAGTTATATCCTGAGTTCTACTGCCAAGGAGTTAAATTTGAAACCTGTTTCCACTGAAAGTTTAGCACATACTTTATTCGGAGGAGCCTACATTGAGGCAAAGCCTCATCAGAAATTCCATATTCGACTTTGTAGGCCAAATTCAAAAGAGATTCTTGAACTAGAATTTCTGGATCAAGAAATTATTTGTGGTAATGTTCCTCGTGTTCCCAAAAACTTACTGCTGACTGAACTTAAACAGAATAAAATTTGGTTATCCGATCTAGGGGCAGGTCCCACAAAAATCGAGTTATTAATAGGAAGTGATGTATATGGTCGACTTTTGACAGGAAGAATCAAGCAGTTGCAGGGAGGCCTTACGGCAGTAGAAACTAAATTAGGTTGGACAGTTTGTGGTCCGGTTGAGAATTCCGCCCAAACCACTTTACCCGTGTACACACAAACCTTTAAAAGCAGCTTAGTTATTGGGGAAATGAAAGTACAAGAGCTTTGGAAGTTGGAGACCATTGGAATTATGGATCCAGTGAAGACATTATCCAAGAAAAAAGAGGAAGAATTAGCTTATGAAAACTTCCTGGAAGAAGTAAAACAAAACGTTGATGGTTGTTACAGAGTGAGTCTTCCATAGGTTCATAATAATAGACCAGATATTCCTTCTAATCGACATATTGCGGAAAGGAGACTGCTGAGTACTACCAAGAAACTAAAGACTTTGAATAAATTGGATGATTACGATAAGGTTTTTTCAGAATGGTTAGAAGAAGGTGTGATAGAAGAAGTACCAAGAGAGAGAGAACAGACATAAAAGGGCACTTCCTTCCCCATCACCCTGTAATCAAAGTAAATAGTCTAACTACAAAAATTATACCGGTTTTCGACGCTTCTTGTAAAATAGGTCGAAACCCGTATCTCAACGACTGTCTTTTAAAGGGTCCGAATCTCATCGAACAAATACCAGCTATCCTGCTGAGGTTTAGGGAAAAAGTTATAGGAGTTGTTTCGGACATAAAACGGGCTTTTCTACAAATAGAGGTTAAACCGGAAGACCGAGATTATCTAAGGTTTTTGTGGTGGAGAAATGAAAATCATATTCAAGAGTTTCAACACAATAGAGTAGTATTTGGGGCTACCTGTAGTCCGTTTTTGTTGGGAGCACGACTTTCTATAATGATTTTAGAAGCACTTGCTCTTTCTGATATCCCGGTATATTACTGGACAGACTCTACTACAGCACTAGCGTGGATACGAAGAAACGACGAATGGGGAACCTTCGTCGGAAACAGGGTTAGGGAAATCTGTAAATGAACAGATCCACATCAATGGCATTATATTCCAGGCGAGTTAAATGTTGCGGACCTCCCATCACGAGGATGTAGTCCGCGTCAACTGATAGAATCGAGATGTTGGGAGGGACCAGAATGGTTGCATAAAGAGGAGGTATACTGGCCTGCATTAACGGGTCAGACAGATGAAGAAGCAGTAAGAGAAGAACGAAAGAAATGTTTCAGTTTGGCCAGTCTCATTGTAACTTCAGAAACAAATAACTGGTACTGTAAGTTTTCTCAGTTTTCAAAGATTGTTCGAATTTTGGGCTGGATGATAAGAATTGTGAACAATGCTCGCTGCTGGATGATAAGATTTGTGAACAATGCTCGCAAACGGACAGTTTCGAGGAAAAATATCCTTTCAATCATGGAAATTGAAAAGGCAGAAAAACAGCTTTGGAAAGTTGTTCAACTTAATACCTTTGGACAAATTGAAAATAGCTGTAAAGGTCTAGTGATCCTTAAGGACGACGAAGGGTTAAAACACAAATTATTGAAAGAGGGGAAGAATTTGATTTTCGCTACCCTATTCTGCTCCCCTCCAAAAGCCATTTAGTCACATGTTTAATAACAGAACTTCATAGAAAAAATTTCCATGCTGGAATGAACATTCTGGCAGCAAAATTAAGAGAAAAATATTTTGTAATTGCAGCCATTAGAAGTGTTATAACCAAATGTATTATTTGTAAGAGATTTAATTCGAAAGCATACACGACTCCCCCAATCCATCTACCTTTGGACAGTGTTCGTGATGCAGCCACTTTTGAGGTTGTTGGTATCGATCTCTGTGGACCTCTGTTCTTAAAGAACAGATCTAAAGTATGGATCGTCTTGTTTACTTGTGCTGTCTACAGGGCAGTGCATCTAGAACTAGTCGTATCTCTAAGCACAAGTACTTTTTTACAAGCGTTAAGACGATTTATTGCAAGACGAGGACGACCGTCTACCATCTACACAGACAACGGCACCAATTTCGCAGGAGCGGACAGTGCGTTGAAAAGTTTAAATTGGCATACAATACAACTTTCTACTACAGATGTGAAACCTCTGATTTGGAAGTTCATTCCCCCAGCCGCTGCTTGGTGGGGCGGTTGGTGGGAGCGACTTATTCGATCTGTCAAATCACTTCTGTTACGAGTATTAGGAAACTCTTCTGTGAAATACGAAGAATTATCGACCATTTTATGCGATGTGGAGGCACAAATCAACAGTAGGCCTCTTACATATATTTCGGATAGTTCATGTGATCTCGTGCCACTTACCCCGTCCATGTTTTTACAGGACATTTCAGATATAGGAATACCTGATCTTGACACAATTGATCGAGAAAAACTTCAATTACGATTCAAACATTGTCAAAAGTTGCGTGATGAATTACGAACTCGTTTCCGGAAAGAATACCTGGGCCAGCTAGTTCAGAGGGCCGGTGAGAAGAGTCGATCTCTAAAAATCGGTGACGTAGTACTGGTTGGCCAAGATAATGTTAAACGGCAGCATTGGCCTTTGGCCAGAGTGGAAAAGATTTTCCCCAGCAGAGATGGTTGCCCTCGGGTAGCCCAAGTAAAAACGAAAATCGGAATTTTGGTGCGTCCTATAAGGAAACTGTACCCATTAGAGATTTCAGAAGAAGATCCGATTGTGCAGGCCATTCCTGAAAGACTTTCTAGATTTGGCCGACGAATAAAGACTGTGCAAAGACTAAATTTATCCAAAGACTAAAACACTGAACTCTAGACTTTTTAAACATTTTCTTCATTTTTTTCATATATTGTTGTTGCTACTGGAAAAGGTTTTATGTACACTTATTAATTTTCTTTAAATTTTGTATCTTTTCATATAGATAGTAGGGGATTGCTAATTTTCCAGGTTCCATGTTGTAAGTAATTGTATAATGCAATGGTAAGTTGAGTTTTTGATATCTCACTTTGTAATTGATTTGTTACCACTAAATCAATGGTGGGAGGATATTACATTTACATGTTCGGCTCAACTTTTCCCCAATAGATGGCATTAGTCGTCCACAAATAAAATGTTTATGTTTATGCTAAAGAGACGGACGAACTGGTGCCATAGGGGGGAAGGAGAGCGCTTGATGAATCGGAAGTGTTAAGACGGACTTTTTTACTCTTGTGTATAATTATAAATAATGAAAGGCGCTTTTCGCCAACTGTGATGCGTAGTAAATCTGTTCAATAAAGAAGGAAAGAGGGGTAAGTAATCCCCTTCATATCTTTTATTTCATTGCTTATTCATTTTTAAGTAACTGAACATTTTGAGAATATATATATGTATGAAATGGAAGTAACTTTTGTTTTCGAACCTGAGGACACAGCTCCACAACGGGTAGTTGGGAGTTAGTAGTGTCTAGTCATTACAGTACGGATGGAGTCCTCAGGAATGGCTCTCCATTCCCTTTCAACCATTTGCCACAGTTCGTCTTTTGAACGAGGCAGTGTCAGAGTCTGCAGGGAAGCATCTGTATACCTTGCAGAGCATGTTGGCAGAAGCGAGCACTGTGTGGTCGGGCGTTATCCTGTTGAAAAATTGCATTAAGCAGTCCCTGAAGGTAGGGGATTGCCACCAGCTGCAGTACTTTTTCCAAGTATCGTTAGGCCGTCATAGTGCCCTGAATACGAACTAGAGAGGACCTGGAATCGTAGGCAATAGCGCCCCAAACAATTATGCCACGTTGTCGCGAGGTGGGGCGTTCCACAGTTACTGCCGGATTAGACCTGTCTCAACGTCAACGCCACACACGTATGCGGCCACTGTCAATGGATAAACGGAAGCGTGACTCATCTGAGAACACGACGTTTCGCCATTCTGTCATCCACATCGCTCCAGTCCGACACCATTCCAAACTTTGGCGTCTTTGTTGTGGGGTCAATGGCAGTCTTCTTAACGGACGCTGTGAGGGCAGGCCACGTTCAACCAATCGACGGGAAATGGTTCTCTTCGACACGGGAACATCTAGAGTATCTTGCATATGCTGCAGAATCGCGATACAAGTAACTTGCGGGACAACCACAGCTTGTCGACGGATGCGTCGATCCACGCGTGCTGACGTCACTCTGGCTGCACTTGCACCCCTCCTTCTTCCTACATTGCCTTGTTCCAACCATGTTCGCCATAGCCGATGCACCGTGCTCGCATCCATGTGGGGATCAGCTGCGATTTGACGTAAGGACCAACCCGCCCTTCACAGTCCGATCACCATACCCCTTGTAAAATCGTCTATCTGCTGGAAGTGCCTTCGTTGACGGCGGCCTGACATTCTCTCCTATTACACGTATTCTCCAGAACAAAAACCAGCTTTCTTCGATAATTCGACTGGCAGAAATAATGACATGAATATTGCCCATTTTGCACATTCCTTCCCTTATATCTTACTTCACGTGCGTCGGAGAGCTGCGCATTTCACATCATTCGTATAACTCAGTAACGTGTGTCTACTCTAAAATTTGCATAAATTTCTGACCACTCCTTCTTGGTGTTGCATTTTCAATGTCGAGCAGTGTGTAAATAGTTATCTCAGGATATAAAAAGTATTAAAATACCATGCCGAATAAATTTTTTTAGACCCAATAAAATTCCGAAGTGATAAGTCCGTTTGTGTCGGGCTTAAGATGCAAAATAGCTATTTCTTTGGGAAAGTTGTAATATTTAAGAATTTAAGTCACTTATAAATGAGTCATGTGTGCTGACGCTTTTACTATGCATTTTAAATCTATTTTCAGAATGTCCTTTAATCATTGATGATCTTCGGCTAATTTCATTATAGTTTCGATTCGCGTGAATGGAATATTGATAATTACATAGGAATTTCAAAACAAAAGTCTTTTTCATGTGTTACATATATGTATGACAGTTAACTCCAACATCGAGCACTAAGTCCATATTCTTCGTTCATCTAATTCAAATAAATTGTTCCATTTAAAGATCGCGAATGAGAATTTACCGGATCCCATTTAAATAAAGTAATTTTTTAGTCTTATAACTGAAATCGAAGATTTTCAAAAAAAAATATGTTGAGCTTTTTTTTAAATATCAGAAAAAAGGCCAAAAAAGGTTTAAAAAGATGTTTAAGGTACGTAATTATTAAAGACTATTAAAAGATACTTAAAAATAATTCAAAGATGTTTCAGCGAGCTGTTTATCTATGCGTTATAAATGATGACTTCATATTAGCTTTAAATGGTTTAGTAAATACAGAAAATGTTTTTAAAGAAACATATCTCGTCATAATGTAAATAAAATTGTTCATTAAGAGTTAAATATTTTTTAGCGTTTAATAGTTAAGTAAATCTCACATAATCAGTTAATAAAAACAATAGCTAAATGTTGAAACAAAAAAAAATTAAATAGACGCTTCTTGTGTTTAAAAGTAAGTAATATATATTATTTGCGTTAGAAACTTTGTTTCAAGCTAAAAGAGAAGGTTCAAAATCCGTTTCTTAGAGTATGCAAGATAACATTCACTAAACGCAAAATAGCGAAATAGTGAAACTTTATGTAAATGTTAATGTAAAACGTGTAAATTTAGGCAGCAGAAAATGAAATTAATACGAAAATAGAGCTCAAAAGGAAATGTAATTTTTACATTATTCTTTGTATTACTTTGCTTACTGTAATTTATATTTATATTCATCTCGCCAACATAAAAAAAAAATAAATAAAAAAAAGGTTATAGGTTATTTACATTATTTCTTTTTATCTTAACTTGTCTTTTGTAGCCGTTCTTCCAGCAAAAGAAGTTTCTTAGGCATCATTTATAAAATAAATTTCTTACCTAATATTAGCAAAAATGTTATTGTAATTTTAAAATAATGACAGAATATCAATAATTCCTGTTACGCAGACATATTCTAATCTCATTTTAAATACTTTTTATTCCAAGATTTTAGCAATATATGTGTAAATATTATATAAAACTTTTCTCTAATAAATAACGTAGGGATGAAAAATATACAAAGGTATGCTCAAAAATTTGTTTTAGTTTCCCAAAAATGGTTGGGAAATCTCTTTATTTCATTATTTTTTTTAGTATTTGCAATTAGAATTTCTAAAAAAATTCTCGCCAGTTTGGACGCATCCTTCAGAAGAGGATTCACTGTTCGTAACACGCACAATCAAGATCTTTGGACCTCGTAAATTAGTCAAGTTTTGTATTATTCTCTTGATCTTCCATCAACTAATTATCTTGAAAGTTACGAAAACCAAAATGGCATTATCACAGCAATTTAACTTAAGAAAAATGTCATCTACAAGCGTTAAGAAATGTGGAAAAAATGCATCGACAATAACGATGATTGAAAAGTGTTGAATTGATAAAGTTTCAAACTGAAAAAAAATTAACAAAATTTTAATGTTATTTCTCTGAACTCAAATGGACATTTTAATCTTCTACATACATTTTAGAAATTTTAAAGGTACCTTTTTTTTTCGAAATAAAAGAATTCTGCAGTTGCATGCAACAGAAAATTATATTTTTAATTATTCATTGATCCTGCAAATGAAATTTATCTAGCATGCTTTTGACTTATATATTGCAGTAAATGTTTTATGCGAAGTTTAAAGAAGGAGTGTTCAAAAATATCATTCAATATTCATATGCATTTAAAATTGCATTTAAAATTTATGTTAAGGAAAAACGAGACAAGGAGCAAAGGAGTGTATACTTCGGGTCAGTTTTTAACCGAGACGGAAGTTCGACAAAGACGTCTTCCTTTAACTGAAGGTACATGCGAATATTTTAAGTAACCCGTGGCCGGATGACCCGATGTAAACACAGGAATTCTCTTGACCTAGGGAAGAAAGTTGCGCAACAAGAATTTTTGTTCCTTCTCTGACAGATTTCTTCCTGAAATCTTGTTTTCAAATTAGCATAATTGTAATGAAAAACGTAGGCGAAGCAAACAGACTCGAAGACTGTCTAACAGTTTAAAAAGCTAATTAACTAATTAAACTAATTAGCCCGTTTTTTCATATAGTTGCATTTCAGCGTTTCAGTTTACATATTAACAACAAGAAATATTGTTTGGCATTTACAAATTTTTAAGCATAGATAAGTTATCTATGAGATAATTATGGCAAGTATGATATGTATGGATACACTGGGACATGTATGACTCAAAGCATTTATTTAAAAATGTCTGATGTGAACACCTTGCACGGCCTATTTTTAAATTATGCATATTTTTTGCTGCATTTCATTTAAATTTATTACTTCGAATTATTCTAACTTAATCATCCGATCCCTCAAAGCATGTTATATTGACATAAAATATTGCAAATTTTGAAACTAGACATCCAAGTCAACTTTCGTCGTACGGGAGACAAACTTCTTTTAATTTTATTTTTTCATTACGAGTATAAAACTTTTCCAAATACAAGTATAGGAGCCGGGAGACCGCATTAAAAGTTATAATTCGTTATTTGCCCAAAATAAATTTTTTTTAAATTTGACATTGCCAAAACACAAATATTTTCGTCGTTTAATACATTTCTGAAACTGGGGGTATATTACTACGATCAACGATTGCCAAAATAAAGGCCGGTTAACGAGTGGATGGATAAGTAAAATATAAATGTGACATGCAGACTTATTATCACTGACTTATTAAATTACTAACAGAATTATTAAACTTAATTGGAACCAACCGATAGCACAGCTCAAATTCATAATTTTTAATTAAATACATCCCCTCTTCAAAGATACGCTTTGCACCATTTTGCGTCGCTCTTTGGCATGTTACATCATTCTTTCTCTGTGATTTCCCTGCACAGCGAAACACTTCTGTGCAGCCGCTGTTCAGGATTAAAACAAAGACTTTCCGAAGTTATCAATACGGCTGCAGCTAATATGCATCCCTTTTTCGCCTGCTTGCTCTGCCTAGGAAAGTCAGGTGTCTTCGCTTAGCTCCTTTTTTTATTGTCTGAAATAAAAACCGCCCATATAGATAGTGCGGGGTGCATTTAGCATTCCTAATGATGTACCAATTTAAGCAAAAATGTATCGCTGAAATTTTTTTTTCAAAGTAAAAATGATGTTTCACGATCCAGTCAATTGTGATTGTCGCTCCAGTCAGATCTACGCAGCCGTTCTTCTCGACAATGTCTGAAAAGTGAATTGGTTTCATCTTCTCTAGTCAGCTCTCAGTTAAATTCTATCAGCGTGCCACGACTGCGAATCTCTAAAATATCACACACACACACACACACGCACACACACACTGCCGATGACAATAAAAAAGGGAGATCAACAACTAGTCAGTGGTAGATGTTATTGTTGCTTCATATACAAAATTTCAGCGCTCTACTGCTAATCGTTTCTGAGATACGCATGATACATACGTATTTACGCACGTACAGATGTCATTAAAAATTCCATTTTACAATCTGGTTTTAGAAATGGAGTCCTTTAGGCTTTTTGTAAGTACAGATATAACGCAAAAAAATAGTTAAAAGGTATTTGGGAACGGTCAAAATGGATATTTCCGTTGAAATTTGATACCTCAAACTCTTCGCGAGTTCAATACTTCCTTTACTTTATGCAAGGAAGTAAAATGATCCTAGACCCGGTTTCTAACTTTTGATTCTGATTCATTTCATTTCATACTGACGAGAGATAATCATTTTTAAAATGAAAATATGCCTGAGCAGACATACTAAACACACTGCAATAAGTTTGACTTTATAGCTTATGAGAGGGTAAGTTATAAATTCGAACTTCTGAAGTTCTATCAAAGTAATTTCTTTCTTATACTGTTTCTTCTGTACATAAATATTAATTAATGCTATATCATTTATAAGTTAAAAACAGAGAAGAAATGGACAAAAAAATATTCTGTTCATTCTTTGAATAGTGATGCAACACAGCTTCAACCGAAAAGCTAGTCTCAATTCTTTTCTATTAAAAGAGACTTTGAGATACACTGCTCTTCAATTTTAAGAGAATTTTACCATTTTTCCATTACCTCCATGACTGATGGACAATTTCTAATGTAATCTATCATTGATATAGTTTGATACAATACAAATATATAAACCGTATAACAGTCATAATAAACACGCATTATCGTGCGTAAGGCTCATCTGCACAGTAAACTCTAAAACAGAGGTTCAAAGATTGTAAGATCGAACAAAAAAGGAGGCTAATAGAGGTATGGTCCCTTCTAATAACCAGACAGCTCTCACAACATGACTTCATAGTAGATATGAGTCAGTATAGTAGAACAGTCAGTCTCTGTCCTGCAGCAAAGTTATTTTGATGTCCTAGAGGATTCTGGGAGAAAGCAGATGAGTTGCAGTTTCCCTTCCAAAAGCTTCTCAGACATGTTAGAGTTGGTTATAGCCTGTATAGTTATAACCTGCCTGGAAATATGGCTGGCCAATTCATCCGGTAAATATTTTTATTTTCCAGAATTTAATCTATATAGCCCTATGCGGATGGGCATTTTCATGTATGAGAATGAATTGAAGGTCAAATAAACTCTTGAAAATGAGAAGATAGAGCGGTAAAATCTCTTGCCTGTACCTCGGAACAGTCAAAGAGCGTTTATCAAAGATACGAATGTCTGTAAATGTCAAAGATATGAATGTCCCACATGATGGCAGTCAGGCCATCGAATTTTCACTGTTATACTGTAGTTTTCTCGGATGTTAGAGAGGTCCTTGGTTCTTTCGAGATGACGATACGTCGAGAATCAATGGTTACGCTGAATCGGAAATTTGTGAAAACTAACAAAAGCAAATTACCGTAGTAAATTACATTAAACTCTGTTCGTTACTTTTGGATATAATCGATTATATAGAAGAAATTCTCTGCATTTTATTTAGTGTAAATGAATGAGAATTCGAAATTTAAAGGGTGAGCGCATATATAAACACAAGCCAGATTAAATCAGAAACCACTTATAATTAATAAATCAGTCTTGTTCATGATTTAGGATTGTGATATACTCAGAATATTGATTCTTCTTTGCTGAGAAATACCAAATTTTTTATTACCATATTTATACCAAAAGGCTGTTTTTCAAAGGCACTACGAGGAGACGCTACAGCGAAACGTTTGATTGTAGTCTTCTGCTTGTTCACTTTACATCGATTTTGAAAATAAGAGCTCAAATAGAAGAAAAATGTACATTTTATTGCATTTATGATCTTTCGCAGTTTTCTTGCTATTAAATAGTAAATCATATCGCTTACATCACTAATTTTGAATAAAAATTAAGAAGAAAGCACAGTATATTTCAGCTGGAAGCAATATATTTCGATATTTTATTTAGATTTGTTTTCAACCAGAACGGCTGATGTATAAAATCTGATTACGTGAAACTTTATCTGTAAACTTTTGAATATGCGAATTTGCTGTCACGTGATTTCGTTCTTAGCCTTTTAACCTTCTGCAGGGCAAACTTAATCTCTGAAAAGGTCCCACGGTCACTTTTATCCTGCAGTTTTTCATAGGTCAGCGTCTTGTATGAATGCAAATATATTTAATCACCAGAGATGACTGTACAAATTCGCATCAATCACACGAATGAATGACAACCATTCACAAGGATCAATGAAGTCTCCATCATTTATTTTTTTTGGGGGGGGGGATTTTTCGGTGTTAAATTTAAATCAAATAAGAATTTTAAACACAATTCTGGGATACTAATTACCAGTTTTTGAAGTTGGAAATTCATATATTTTTACTTCGCATTGAATTACATTATAAAATTGTTTCAATATACGCTGACTTCGATTGCATACATTCTACAGGAACGCATCTCAGGCATAAATCGGTAATTCCATATTGTTACTTTCCCAGAAGTCAATTTCTATTTCATATATAACCCCCATTTTTTTCTTTTATCTTTATCAGTTGGAGAGAAGTTTTAAATAAACTTGATTTTGATTTCATCGTTTAATGTACTCCGGAATGAAATTCTTTCCATATTCCAATGAGATACAGAACTCGAAGTGAAATTAAATAATGACAAATGAGATCATTTCAGTCATAGTTTAACATTATATTATTCCTACAAGCTATTAACTACAAATATTTATAAAATATGACGTTAACAATTAAAATATATCAAATGCAGCCATTTTCTTCTGAATATGCTTCTACAATCAAAACAAAACAAAAATTGCCTGATGTTGCCGCTAGTGGCATACCTGCAGATATCGAGGCCAGGAATGGAAATTTCCCCGTCCTTCTCCTTATTGGAATGATCACCATACAAATATAATTAACATTTATTTAATTAAAATTAAGTAGTTAAAAATGACTTGAAAAACAAAAAATATAAAGACTAAAGAAAAAACAGCTCACATCTGGCAGACAATCATAGATTCAAAACAGCTTATTAATCTGCCATTTTTTATGACTTAAAAAAAGGGTTTTCAATATTTCTGCGAATAAAAAAGGCTAAATCTCGCTTTTGTGAGCTTCTGAAATTTTTCTAAAGCTTCATCAAAATTAATGTTTGTAACTACTGCATTTTCAAAGGAAAGGATTGCCAGATGATGAAGTCTTACTTGGCTCGTTGTTGATCGAATATAGCTTTTAATCAACTTCAGTTTTGCAGTGCTTCTCTCGCAAGAAGCAATTGATGCACACAATGTCAAAAAGGTTTTTATTAGCGCCAAATACAAGTTAGGGTTTGATTCGCAGACGTCCATTTCTACAATAAACCTTAACATTTTCAGAGCAGGTCATCTTTTAGCTTTGTTATCTTTATATATATTCCCACATATAAGTACTTATACTTAGAAACTTAAGGTTCTTTGCAGACAATCCCTAATCAGAGGGAGGGCCTGTACAATCAGTGCTTCCATTCCTCCTCGGTACGCTTCCCATTGCCACGTAGGCATTTTAGAATCCGCGAATTATTGTGCACAGTTAATTATTGTTCGCTACTTTGCCACACATTATCAAAAGCATAGCGCATATGGAAAGACTTAGTAATGTGCATTTAACCAGTTTAACTAAGTGTTTTTGAGGGATTTAGAAGAACTAAAGTTAAATTCTTCTTCTTTAATAACGTAATTTCTGTGTTTTGAGTTCCGAATTGTTCCATTTTCAAACAGTATTCAATAGTTAAACGGAATGGATGTGATTAAAGAGGTTACGTTTTTCTGAAACCCGATTTTTGAATTTAATCTTGCATTTTACTGGTAATGGCAAAAGATACAAAAATGGAGGAAAAAATATTCACAGAATACTTCACTTATCAAAATTTATTTTAATTGAATCATAAACATAATGACCTAAGCAACATTTTCAGTCATTAATTCGCCATTTAGTTCTTTATATGGTATTAGTGATAATATTATAATGACACGTCGCAGTTCATATCTGATTCAAATATATAATTGGGATGTAGTCGTAAAATTACTAGACTGCATCACATTTAAATATTTCGATCAGAGAAAGCTAAATCTTTACATTACGTTGCTTAATTCGGTTCATTAATTCAGTTATTTATACATTTTCAATGGCGGGAGCAGACCGCGATAATATTAATATTATTACATCAAAATTCGTACTTTTGATAAGGAGTTATAAGCTAATTAACATAAAGTTTTGAATAAAACGATGTCCAGAATTTCAATTTATAATTATTAACGTCTGAAAGCAGTTATTTCTTTTTCATTACGCAAAATTTCCTCTGCTGTAGTAATATTTATAAGCTCCCTATAATTCCTCAGGTATCAGGTATCACCACTTTATTGCTGCCATACAACTACTAAGAGTTTTGACCAGTATGTTAATAACTGTACCAATTAACATTCGCTTACAAAAATAAGATGCACTTTATAAAGCGCATCACTTCACAGAGGCGCAAATACAAAATGAAAAATCATGAGTTTAAAATACATCAAGCAATATTAAAAGATAAAATAAAAACACAAAATCCTTTCAACAGAGATGATGATGAGGGTAAAATACCGCAGTTGAAGCGAATTAAACTAAGGAGTTGCATTTGCTAATTTAAAGTTAATAGACTAGAAATCAAAATTAGCGTTTGAAAAATAGTATATTGCGGAAATTCCTATTCCAAGTTTATCCATAATACATGTGGCAGCTTTGAATTTCGCAAAGAATTCTTTGACTTTGTGTAAGTGAATTTTTACCCATTCAATAAAGGGTAATTTTTCTTTGGT
>KK118328.1:25739-38599 GCA_000611955.2 Stegodyphus mimosarum | reverse complement strand
TTCTGAGTAATTTTGTTCTTTGTTGTTTGGTAGAAATGGGAATTCTTCGTATGAAAATGTGAATTTATTTTGGTTTTCTGACTTTAAGGATTTTTTTTATTTCTTGCGACTTCAATATATTTTTGAATATTTCTTGGGTGTTCGGCACAACCTTTGTAACCCTATAACCTACAGTTTGCGATAATATTTATAACTATGAAATGTTGCCAACTCGGACATTATAATAAAAATTTGAATTTATTTAGCTTCCCTATCACATGGATATATGGGTAAAGGTTTCTCATTATCCCAAAAATAAAAATTTAGTTTCTTTATCTCACACGTAAACTTGGCAAAAATTCAAGCTTATATCAACTTTCAGGTACTGGCTGAAATATAAAAATAAGATTGCAAGTATTTGTTTTTTTATTTTCATATATTACAATTTTATAATAAAGGTCATCATTCCATGCAAAAATTGAATAAAATAAACAATATGTTCTTAATACTTCATAGGTCTGTACGCCTTTTGATGTACAAAAGGTAAATTTTTTTTTACAAATAAATGTAATATGACTTCGAAAAAGGCAAAGTTTTTTCCCCAGCTTACATGTAAGAAGAAAACACGAACAGGCAGCAACTGTTTCGTATAAAAATGTCGCATTTAACATGCATAAGTAAAATATTTTCTCTCTTTTTACACGTATTATACAGCTGTAAGATAATACGAGATTACAATCATGTCTTACGAATACGTAATTGCAGAGGGGTATTTAGCCTAAAATTAAAGAGTAAACAAAGCTGTAACTGAAGTTGAGAGCTATCAGGAACAAATTTATTATTTATAGATTTCACAAAAACCAAATACAGTTTAATATATTTTCTAACAATCACGGAAATACAAATATTCGTGTACAAAAGATGCCAGAAACATCGATTCTTGACACGGAGTTCGTTGGTGTGCAAACCGACATTTTCCACAGCTGCGTAATCATAACCTATCTCAGCGTCATTAAAGGTAACTATTGAGTAAACACGTGAAATGCAAGATAACTTGCAGGAAAGAGGCACACTTGGATGCGGAAGGAAATAAGCCTAATTTCGAGTATCCTTTCCAAGAAGTCTCTCGGATTTGAATGCTCATGCATGAATCTTAAGGATTATAATAAGACGATTAGAAGGATTTCTTTTGTCTGGCTTGAGGAAATCTAAGAACTCGTCCTTCATGAAACACGAATGTCATTTTTACGGATTATGAGAGAGAAAATGCTTCTAAAACTTGCTACTTATCAACTAGCCAGTACAAGTATGCATATAATTTTTTTTTATATACATTTTGTGAACATTTAACACCAATTTGGGTACACGGAAATATGCAGTTGTGTGAATAGTTTTCTCAAACAAACATGTATAACTGTTTGATTCAAGTTTAGGGGAGATTTCCTGTTTCATGCTTTGAGGAAATTTAAAAAAATGTCCTTTTTAACTTAGTGTCTATTGTGAGTGCTGTAAAAAAATTTGCTGTAGCTCAAACTGAAAATTAATCTCGCAGTTTGTTAAGAAATAGTTCTACTTGCATTCAAATGATATGCACAAAACACCGAAATTTTGACAAGGTGGCATTCAAAATATACTGCAAGTAAACTCAAAATTTTATATTTACATTTTTTACACAAGTGAAACCATAAAAGGACTTACTCGTTTTCGAGTTGCTTTGGCAAATTTTTTCAAATACAATTCGGCGCACTAGGGTTTGAAAGGATAAGGCAGCCGAGCGTTGGTAGTTAGAGATAAAGTTTCGAATCCCAGAGAATAGCCTGGTTGTTTAGCTGTTTTAATGTTTTCCTAATGTGTAACATGGATATATGCGAGAATTCCCTTAATATATTCCCTATGATGGTATCATTCCCTTTAGCAGATAGCTCTTGTTGTGCTTTCAAGTATTCAAACGAATAAACATTTCAAATACATCCGCTACAAAACCTTAGTCTTTTTTACTTTTAAGTTAGGTCGTTTGAATATGACAAAGTTCATAAGGGCTAACTACTGAATTCAAGAGATATCTTAGTGGAAGACTTTTTGAGAGAATCTGGCTCTTATTCACCATGTACATGAGAAAAAACACGAAAAGCAACCATGCAGCCAAACGTTTCGCCTGGTTCAAACTACCAGTACCCAGCTGTCTTAGCCACTCGGTAGCATAACCTTTAAACGCCCGGATAAATTTCAAAAGATCCTATTGCTGATATTCCAATATTCTCAATCAAAAAGATTCAAAGAAAGTCTGTATTAAATTAAAGTGTTTACTAAATACACCACTTTTAATTGACTAATAATTTAAAGAAAAGTCAGTTGTAACCGCATTCTTAATTCTGCATTATTTATATCCATTTCGTAAAAATTACTTATTTACCTATTTTTTTTCTGTTCTAAAAGGATTTTTGTAAGCATATTATAACTTGGCAAACCATTTTACTCAATAATACAATTTTATTTAAATAAAAACGAATTTTATGTAGTTTTATTTCAATTAAACAATTCTCGCAAACATTTTGCCTTTTTTATCTTTGAATCGTGGGCATAAATAATATCAGCAATTCTTATTCTTTCATAGCTGTATAATATAATAATTTTGGAAAAACCTATTTGCTTCAGAAGAAATAATTTTCCGTACATTATTTCCGAAATCCCCACAAAGCATTTACATTTTTTATCTTCCGATTTTGAACGATTTTGGCTATTTTTAGTCTTTTCTCGCTATATATTAATTTTAGAAAACCAGTCACCTTTAGAAAGAAGAAAATAGTTTCATGTTAACGCTTACAATTATTTCATTTAGTTTCGAAATATTACGGTAAAAATGGCAAACGAGTAAGGTAAACTTGATATTTGACGTAATGGCGATCAACGAATGTTTATTTTTAAACATCCTTCAGTGATATAAATTATAATTAGTTCAAATAATTTTGTAAACAGTTGCGTAGGATTTGTTAGGATTTTGAACGTTATATATGACTGCGGAATTATTTAAAAGAAAATCCGATTTATGAACATACAAGTCAGATATTTCCTTAGTTTAGTTAGATGGTACTTTAAAATTATTCGTATGTGAGAAAACGAGCAGTAGAAATAAAATCAAGTTTAACAAATTCAAACGAAATGCATTTGTAAATAAAGGAAATATCACAAATTCCATTTATATTATTCATATGAACTCGATGACTTATTTTTTTTTACATCAGTCATCTTTCCCTGGCAATGCCCTGAGAATACCTTTATAATGAAATCAAACACTGCGGTGTTTGTATCTTTAAAAAAACATCCCGACGAAAACTCTGCAAATATTTCTTTTCACCGGTCCAAACGGACATTACCAAACACAACCGTGGGTCAGGTCATAGGGACCTAAATGGAAACGAGAAATTTCGAGGAATTTGACCCGCAATACCGTTTTGCTTTTTCTCAACCTCGTCTTAGAAGCTAGGAGTCCACAAATGCTTCCTTTCATCGAAGCGTGTTGAGAATTTCTTTACGGGTGACGATGATGATTGCGAAAACCGCCCTTAATGATAGTGTGGTAGGGGTACAAAAACAAACGGTGCTAATGAGTATGTTTCAATCGCCATACATTCAGTATCGCTCGTGAATGATACTTGTAGTCAGTTTGTTGTCTTAACTAGAAAAGCAATATCCTTTTGTCAATGGGAATTCGATCACGTGACGATCCACATTTCAGCATTTAAAGCGAAACGGCCTACATAGCTGGATATCCATCATGAACGCAAATCATAATGATCAGAGGTTTGTTGAAGTTTCGATTTAATAGGGTGCTGCATTCCGTACAAGTTTCCGTTAAATAAGAAACCCACTTGTTCAATAGGCAAAACCCATTAGGTCTTTTACGAAGTTAATCTGATTTGGAAACGTTACCTTTTGCATTTACCAAAAATGCTCCAAAGCAGCAAATTGTTAAAAGTTAAAACTTTTATCATAGTTGGAGAAATAATTCATAAAAATCATAATAAAAAGTCAGGAGTATTAAACGGTAGAAGTTGTGATCTTTTACAATTCTTTTTGCTTTGTTTTATCGGCAATCAAGCATGCGTGCAATTTATTTGCTCGGGACATCCTAACATCAAATTTTCTGAAATCGAGTACTTGTATAAATTTTTATATTTCAAGTAATTATGAAAATTTGAAAGAATACCTATAGGCAAATTTACGAAAATATTATTCATTTAAAGATTAATTTTTGACATTTCTGAGGATTTTATTATATTTATCAATAAAATACAAATTATATTATTCATATATATTTTTAAATAAACAAAAACAAAACTAAAATTATGAATGTGTATTATTTTTTAAATCACCTAGTACGTGCAATGTACTTAAATAATTAAAAAACGAATTTGAAGATGCCCGTTTGCAAGACAAGAAGTGATAATCTAAAAATCGCTCTTACAAAAGGCAGTCTAACACTGACGATTAGTTAAGTTAAAGATTTTCTGTAGCAAAACTGGCAACTCTCAGAACTGGCAGTTTACTAGACAGCCGAAGTGACAACTGTTGTGATAGCGTAGAGTAGCGTCTGGAAATTTTAAACTATAGACAAAACCAAAATGCAAGTACATGACCATTTCTCCAAATCTATTTCACTTGACTCACCTGCATTTGCCATTCTGTAACGGTTTACGGTATGTATATTTTTATACTTTTAAAATATCATGACAAAATTTTAAAATCTGATGTGTACACCACTTGACTTCCTTGTACGGAATATTAAATTATACGCATTTTTTCTTTCATTTCATTTAAACTTATTGGATTGAATCAAATCTACTTCATCGATAGTCCATAAAACACAATAGAATAAATGCACTCTTTAAAATTCACTATATTTGTTTATCATAGCAGCACTCTGGCGCTAGTTCACTTATTAGCGTTATATCTCATTCATTTGATAACTCAATGCACAAAAATTATATCACCTAAAGAATTATCTAATCGTTGCCACATGTTCTATTCAAATATTATAATAAATCTAAAACGATATATAAAAGAAATTAAACAAAACAAAAAACACACACAAAAAAAAAGAAGCAGTTTTTCACAGACGATTCAGTATTTTTCATTCATTTAATTCAGTTGTCACTTCGCGATAAGGCAAAATAACATAGAAACGCAAAATATGTGTATTAAAAATTACGAAGTAAATCTTAAGAGCTTATTTCCTAAAAAAAAAAAATACAGAATGTATTAAGCAGGATTTAATTCGCAATAATAAAAGAAGGCGTTATCTTTGTTGTTACGAAGCTTAGTTTCTCTAGATTGGCAACAAATCCACTATTCTGCTAAGTTTCAAATGTAAACAAATATGTCTGCTATGGTAATAACAACAGCTTTTAAATTGTTGATAATTCTACAAATATTGCATGCAGATTTACTAAAGGCATAAAAATCTTAACCAGAAGATAAGAAAAACATAATTCAATCATTTTTAAACCAAAAAATGCAGAATTTACAAACATATAAGAATAAAGAAACTGAGATCACTGAGCCGAGTAACAAAGTGTGTATATAGACTGGTGAAATAAATTAAAAGAATTTGCATATTTTATCGAATTGCATGAAAAGAACTGAACTGAAGGAAAAACTACTGCTTCTAGATAAAAATGCAAATCTTGTAAGGCAAATACGTAAGCGTATACGTGTGTGTAGACGGTGCCAGTAGAAAAACAAGCTTTATAAGCGCGTGGAGGGTAAGGCGAATTGCGTTCGCTAGCACACCTCGGCGAATTTCTTGGTGTTATGTTGCAGCAATCGATTAAATTCGCATTGAAACAGTAAAAATGAGTAACCACCAACGTTTAGATGATGGAATGAGGTGACGAATTATGGGGAGGCTAGAGGCAGACCAATGGCAAGTCCAGACATGCAGAGAGTTTAATTTAACGCCCAGCGTTTTTTTTGTGTGTAACTTATGGAAACAGTTCCAGGATACTGGATCCATCGAGAGAAAGCCTGGGCAAGATCGTTCAAGAGCCACGACGGCCAGAGAAAATCGCTATTTGTCCATTTTAGCGAGGCGTAACAGAGGGGTTACAGCTTCTCAGCTCTCTAGGGACCTGTATGCAGCCACAGGAACCCGTGTAACAAAGGTGACTTTTTCCAAAAGACTGAATTGAGAGAGGATTGTTTTCTAGAACACCGGCTGTTTGCGTCCCGCTCACGTCTACGGACAGGAGAGTCCGATTAGCACGGTGCAGGCAGCATAGTGATTAGAGTACGGAGCGATGGCAGTCGTTCTGTTTACCGACAAGCCCCGTTTTAACCTAAACACCGATTCTTGCCGTACTTTCACATGGAGAGAGCCAGGGACCCGCTACCCTCCAATGTCTGGAAATCAACAATTATGGCGGTGGCGGTGTAATGGTCTGGGCAGGCATCATGTTGGATGGCCTCCCACCTCTGCACGTCTCTGACAAAAGCTATGGTGTGAGGTATAGGGATGAGGTCTTGGAGCCTTATGTTCGGGGTTTTTCGGGGTGCATTGGGTTCGGAGTTCATCATACAGGAAGATAACAAGAGGCCACATAGAGCTCTTCTGGTCGACGCATTTCTCCAGAGTGATAATATTCGCCGGATGGATTGGCCAGCCAGGTCTCCAGACCTCAACCCTATAGAACATGTCTGGGACGCTCTGGGGAGGGCAATTGCAACTCGCAACCCCCCCCGAGAACCTCCAGGAACTGAAAATAACGTTGCTGAATGAGTTGGACCAATTGCCACAGGCACTGAAAAACTGCCTTATTTCCAGTATGACAACACGCTGCAAGGCCCGTGTGGCTGTAAGAGGGGATCATACCCCCTATTAACCCATTTATTTTATGTCTTCTGCAACCGCTGTTTCAGACCTTCAGACTCCCATGAGTGTTACACGCGAACATGTGTGTCTATTATAACTGTTGAATGTTTATTTTGTTTTTGTTATATCAACCTATGTTCACGCTAAATTTTATTAAAATCTGTCCAGTAGTTCTGTAGATCGTAGAACAAATATGAAATTTCTCTTCATTTATTTCACCAGTGTATATACTTATATACTTTTGGTGTGGTCGATTAAATAGGAAGATTGCCAAAATAGGAGGATTGCACATCTACATGTTATAGCAGTCCTATATACAAAATTTCAACGTTCTGGAGGCTACTCGTTTTTGAGTTATACGAGATATGTACGTACGCACAGAAGCCACGAAAAATTCTCTTCAGAATCCATTTTAAATCAGTTTTATACTTTTTTTGGGGAAAAAGAGTCCTTTATTCTGTTCTTACGTATAGATGTCACGTAAAAACATCGTTAAATTGCATTCGATAGCGATCAAAATGGATATTTTCGTTGAAATATGATACCCGAAATTTTTCGGGATTACAATACTTCCTTTTTTACTTCGCAAAAAGAGATCTGGTGATTACTTTCCTTTTTTGGTGCATTTGCATAGCACTTTGCACCATTTTCGATAAATTTTTCGAGTATGCTTATATATTAGTTTTTTTTTTATGTCCTTTAGATTCTTTAGGTTTTTTTTAAAATTTTTCCCGTTCAATAAATGTAGCTCAGTGATTTCACCAACTTCACGGAGATAGAGTATTAGGTTTAGCTTCTTTTTAATTTATTTTCTTTCCAATTTTTTACGCCACTTTAAAATTGATCAGATATAGATATAGTATCGCAAAATTTCACTTCTTTGCGGTCTTTGTGAAATTTGTTCCAAATTTCTTACTTTTTTTTGTATAGATATATATTTGGTACTGCCGATGACAATAAAAAAGGGAGGTGCGCAATTAAATGTAATATCAGTTCCATATACAACATTTCTACGGCTAATCATGTTTGAGTAATACGAGATGCATACGCGTGTATGGACGTCATAAAAAATCCATTTTACAATTCGTTTTGGAACAACGAGATTGTCAACAAAATGATTGTCCGCATACAGATGTCACAAGAAAATATTCAAAACGGGTTCGAGAACGATCAACATGAATATATCCGTTGAAATCTGATAACCACAATTTTTCCCGATTACAATACTTTCTTTACTTCGTACAAGGAAGTAAAAAATGTCAGTCTAAAAGGATAAATCGTTGTAATATTTAAATTTCTCCGAAAAGATGTAATGAAATGAGACCAACATATGAAAGTATGAAATTTTATATATGACGCTGGGGACGGAATATGTATAAACATATTACTATTAAATGCTTAATGCGCAACTTTTAAATACTAGCAATAGCAATTCTTTAACCCCTATGGAAGCTGTAAGAGTACAAATACAAAATGCTTCAGCCCTTTGGAGAGTTCAGTGGGTTGAAACACATCATAGAACTTATATAAAATTCTGAGAACTGCGATTTAATCGAATATACAACAAATTCTATCTCCGGCGGAAAAGAGAAGAAAGAATAAAAGTAGACGTCGCTACTAGCGCTAAGGTAGGAAGAAATTCCCGATATTCTTTGGCGATTGTTCATCATGGAATTGTAACGGAACTGTTTGAGCTGATGGCCGCAGATGCATCTCAGGCCCAGATTTCAGCGAGTAGGTTATCGACGGACATCAGCCAACGCATCAAATATTTTTCTTTCCCGTCGATTTCTTATCAAGCAGAACAGTGACCTAAGATGAATTCAGCCTAGCATGGAGTCTGTGGGATCGGAATCCTTAATGGCCTCATCTGAAGAATAATTTCCGGATCCTATATTTAAGCGAGATACAGAAGTTGTGTGTCTTACAATCTTCAGGTCACTTGAATATGTTAATTTACTTCTTTTGACCAAACAAGCATGAAATACATAGGGCACTAACTTCTTCGATGTGAATTAAATGATTTACATGAGTTAAAAATAATTCATTCCCAAAGCTTGCATACATTTGAAGCTTTTCAAAATTGCATTATCAAAATAGATAGAATCTAAGTTCTAAATACTGGCTTTACGTTCTATTGCGTTCTACCTTTGCGTTTTATGCAAATAGAACTACGTTAACAAGTGTGGGAAAATAATGAAATCTCCCAGCAAACAGGACACAAATTTATTTGGATGATAAAAACTATAAGAGCAGAATAGAAGTATGGCAACGTGGCGGTAGTTAAGCCGGCTGCCGGCCTCGAGTATTAATCTTTAATAAGGCATGGATGTTCAAAATAGTATCTTTGCGACAAGGAGGTACTTAAAATACTGTTGAGCCGAATGTTCTCTCGAGAGGTTGATGAAAGGAGAAGAAGAGGAAGGGTTTGGGATGAGTCCTATGGGCGATTCTTTTCCTAAACTGGGAGAGTAGATTCTTATCATCACTTATAATTCTTATAGGCATCAAAGCCTAAGCCAACGACAAGCGCATCCTTTGCCTCTTAATCACGAAACATTTAATGAATTTGATTTGATGTTATTAATCAGACTGATATAAGTCACAACAAAATTAGTAATAAATTACTTTTATTTATATCTCTTCAGAGGACGTAAAAACTGAACTGGATTATTTAAGAATGGTAGATAACACTATAGTCATATGCTTACGAAAATTAGTGCTTCTAGGGAAAATTTTCGTGATTTCTGCTGTTGAAAGTATTGACTGTATGAACTTTTCGTGATGTTTCCATATATTTTGCATTATTGTTATATATCTGTCAAACACTCAAAACACATTACAAAAATTTCATATATTCGATACTTTCAACAGAAGAAAATACCAAAATCGAATTGAATTACTACTTATAAGCAATAATATATACAGGGTGTTATTATCAAATTTAAATTAGTAGACGACACTGCTAATTACGAACGCAGATTTATTAAGTCAATCACGTGACTACTCGTGTTTTGCAGTCGAGGGTAGATGTTCTTTTTATTTTTAGCTGGTTCCGCAACTCTTTTTTTTTTGTCTTGAAAATAAAATCGCATTTTAATACAGTCTATTGCTTGTTGTTATTAACCCGCATCGGCTGCGCCATTAACTATTTTTTGGTCTGCTTCATAGACTTAAGGTAAGGTTTTACCGCCTTTGATGTTTCCTCTATATTTTTTATTCCTGAAGCTTCGATTTCATTTTTCACGCTGTTTTACATATTCTTAGACAGTAGCTATTCTGGCTGTTCATCTACTTGTTTTGTATAAATTATTATTTAAAATAAAATGCATATTTATTTTAAATGATATGACATTTTGGTACTTTCCGTCTAAAAAACATTGCTTAAATTTTATTTTCTAAATCTAAAATGAAATTTCTGAGCTTAAATCAATAAAATACTCAGTATTTATTTTAAATGGTTTCTCAGATATTCCATATACAAGGTATTCTCTCCTAGAAAGAAAGCACTGGTGTTGCAGTGAACACGTTCCTTAAAGCGAATTGATAAAAAAAAATGCTTTTCTACTTATCTTATCAGCCGACTGTTCCTCGCGGTCCTGCCAGTGTAGTGGTGAGAGACTCTGACTGCCGTAACGGCGGACCCGGGCTCGAATCCCGGAGACGTCATGGTCCGTCCCTTCATAGGAGGCAACGGTGGCCACCCATTAGGTGTTTCCGTAATGAAATGGCCGTCATTTTCAGCTCTTGTAGTGGCGCAAGGATGTTAAATAAAGCGCCCGGCCATTGAGAAAAAAAAACTTATTCTATCAGCTAATTATGAATACTTATGTTATCGAAATACTGTAACCCAAAATTTTAAAATAAGAGTCAGAAGGATGGAGTCATGCAGAATTTTGGATAAATCGGGAAATTAAAAATATAAATAAAATTTTATGTCTATAATAACTTTTATACTTCATAATAGCAAATGTACAAACAAGCAAATACCCCGTAAACATTAGTAGAACTATGTTACATTTATTCGTTGTTACAAGTCAATTAATTTTTGGATAAGAAAAAGCGTAAAACTAATGCATTTTTGGCAGCATTGATATTACTTCGATAATAATATATACTGCAAAAGTTAGCTTCTTCATTTGCTCAAAAGTAAGATTATCTAGTTCTTAAGAACCAATGAGATATCTGATCAAAAATGGTTGTAATAAATGCGAATTTAATTTTTTAAAATTGAAAACCTAAATTTTGCCTAATAATTTCTTCAAAAATTGTTGCAGCTTCTTTATGTTTCTTCTTACCATGTTACCTTCTTTTCTTATATGTTTGTTCTAATGTTTCATATACATTTCCAGACACTGGAAAACAATACTTTCAAATATTTTTTCTATTGCAATCATTCCAACACTTTCCAAATTTTAGCTGTGTAGAAGTATATTCTTTTTACAATCGCGCTTTAATGTAATATATAGAAAGTTCTGTATGCTTCAAAACTATTACATATACATGTGAATATGGGATAAAAAAATAAGGAAAGAATACAAATTAGTGCATTTGTTTACGTATTGCTTTAAAATTAAGCTAATGTTTTTGCTAAGCTTGGAACTTGAAATACTAGATCTGTTAGCATTCCCGTACTTTAAAGCACTTTCCTAGATCTTTAGGCTATAGGCCTTTAAGCTTTTTTATCTGTATATTTTTGCAGTTCGAAATTAGTAATAAGACATTTTAGATAATAATAATAACAATAATGAATAAAAATATTCGTTCAGCAGTTAGTTCGCAAGAACGTGGTCTGTGAAAGCTGATATTGAAATATTTTGTTTAATAGTTGGCATCGAAATGTAATAATTATAGTGGATGCTAAGACTATGCTTTTAATAATCACTACCGATGTATGCTGTTATATTTATCGCTACGTTTCATCTTCTTCTTTCACTGGATACAGTCCAACCAACCGAAACGATTGTATCGTATCTGTTTTCGCTTCGTTGATTATACATTTTACATTCTTATGATTATTTTTTTTCTCTAAGATATTCTCTGACCGAGTTATCTCATAACATGCAGTTATTCTACTGCTTTATAAGATGACTGAAAGTACAGTAAGGCTTCAGATGAACTAAATTAATTTTATATAATCCGGCTTATTTATTTTAATGATTTCTACCAGCTTATCAAAATGTTATCGATTAATTCTGAATCAAACGGATTTTTTTAAAATTTTCAGCTGTATTCTTAATCTTTAATCTGCAACTGAAAAGTCATCTTAAAGAAAAAAAATGAGAAACATATTTTTAAGAACTGAGAAAAATATTTTAACATTATGAATTGAATGAAACAGTAAATACAATTTTTTTTCTTTTTATCATTATATTTATCCCAGAAGAAAACAAAATAGGATAAATCACCAGTTTGAAGATAGATCTTTGTCAAAAGGAAATACTATTTCAGCAAAAATAAGAAAATTTTATTTCAACCGCAGTTTTATTATTCTTTGAAATGGTGTCATCTTGTCCTTTCATTAAAATGAATATCTAAAGAATTAGCATTATACAGAAGAGTAGTATTCTCTTTCGATATTAGGCGGTAGTATCACGATTTGGGCGTCATTTTCTTGGTAAGAAATAAAGGCGTAGAATGTTAGCATTCTAGTCATACAGTTTTAAAGAGAACTCTATGGCTGCACAATAGTTGTCGCTTAGATACTCAAGCTAAAGGAAGGAGAAATTAAAAATATTCCTTCAGTGTGCTGTTGTAGCCTAAGAGTTTGCATATAATTCAGTTATACCCCATTTAAAGCCCTCCCAGATGAAACATTTAAAAAAATTACCCCTTTTCTCGATGGAGTAACTGTGAAATATAAATGAAATGATATCCAAATGACACCGCCCCCTTCTTAAAGTTCGCTAGCAGATCTTGTTGAACGCACAGTTCGAGTTCAGCCAATGTTTGAATAGAATAATCATGTTACACAATGCTGCTATCGAAAACATTAAACATAATATATATATAT
>KK118328.1:0-19571 GCA_000611955.2 Stegodyphus mimosarum | reverse complement strand
TCTTACATTAGTTATGCATTTAACACATTGTAATTAAAGGAATTAGGATTAATAACTGCATAAAACTCTAAAACAACTCGAAAAATATTTATTTGGAGTTTCAGTATATTTAATAACAAGTAATTATACATTTTATATGCAATATTATATTCTTTACGAGTATTTTTCAGTGGAAATTATACAATTAAAGTCTTCAGCTAAAATAAGCTAACCAAATTAATACTTAACGTAATTCTTAGAGTAGATGATTACATTTGTTTAAAATATGATGATAACTTGATACAAACTTGATAATAACTGCATTGTAGTGCCTTCTGAGACTCAGTTATATTTTTTAATTTATCAAATGTGATAAAGCAAATTTATACTATTTATTACAGATGATCTCATTAAATTTAATTCGATATCAAACTGAGTTAAATTGGGTTAAACACAGCCTTTCAGATCTATTTTTGGGACATCCTTTTCATTTAAAGCTTGAAAATAAAAGAAAGCGGAAATTTTTAGACTGTTCATGGAAACATACATTCTGTTCTTATTTAGTTCGCTATTTCTGAAGTTATTATCTTATGAGTAACACTTGAGGTGAACTTATAGCTCGAGCAAGTCGCAGCAAGGAGTAAATCATTAGTTAAAAGAAAAAAATAAACCTGTGACTTAAGAAAAGTCTAAAAGTTGAGTAAGAGTGGCCATCCATTTCATATATCTGCCACTAGGTTATGCATTTTATACATCCCTTCTCATCTCATAATGTATTCGGAAGGTATACATGATAAATTTACTCACTTCTGGTCCAAGTCCGCGCCATTTGGTGAATACCCAACTCTCCTGCAACACATATTTCCCATATCGTCCCTGAGATCACAACACCGAACATCGCTGACAATTCATACAAAAATAAGAAATAAGAAGAGGCAAGAATTAGCTTTGCAGCAGCCTCTTTCGCACGAAATCACATCTCCAAGTCCAAAATAAAACCGCGCACACTCCAATTTTCTTCTTCGCCAGGAAACAGCTGCGAGACGCGAACAACAAAGCACTGAACGGAAGAACAGGCAGTCTTCAACTTCACCTCCAAGCTGATTCGTTTCTACCTGAGATGGAGTTGTGGAGGAGGGAAGGAGGAATCATTATACTACTAGAATGGAGGGAAGGAAACGGGTGTTTTTCTCCTCCCCCCCACTTTTTTCTCTTTTCGCAACCCTGAGGACGCGTTTTGGAAAACTTCAGTGTTGCTATCGTGGATGAATGATTTCATTTCGGACGAACGGCAGATGATCCTTTTTTTATTGGATTCACGAGATTATGATTTAAAAAATTGGCTGTAGTATTTACGACTGATTAGCTCTTGTTATTCTTTGCATCTAATAACGGCTTACATAATCTCGGAATAATGGCTCATAAGTATCGAAGCAGCTTTTACTGCTATTGAGAAGCCAAGATGGTATTGGCCAATAGTTGAAAAAATTTAAGTGCACTCTGCTTTAAATTATCTACATCTGCGCTGCCAAATGATGACATGTGAGCCACATACCATCCAGCCTGTTTATCATGGCCTGGGTATTATTTTCATTTATCGTACCAGCTGCTGATCTCTCATTTTCTCATTTGGATACTTAAAAATGCTGTAAAATACTTTTTACATTTGGGCAGACTTCGAACTTCTAGCGCAATAAGAAAACTGCTGGCAGACTTATCAATCGAAAACTTTTAAGAGAATTCCAGGATATCTGAATAAGGCAACAGCTCTTCATGTTATTAGCAATACTAGATTTGCGTATAAGCTGCTCATGCTATAGCTTAGTGCCCACACGTTTTTGGAAGCTCGCAAAAATTATACGATATCCCTTATAAAGGGCCTTATATCTCAAATAGTTTAGAGCCTTATCAAGTCTAAATCCGGGCCTGTGCTTTAGAACGAGAATTTAGAGCAAGACTCTATCTCTGCAAGCCATTCTGAAAGGCAAGGAGTTACGGATATTCGATTTGTCACTAGTTACTTATTTGTATCTTGGCTAACGTTTGCTGTTTACATTTGCAAAGTCTGCACTTGCACTGTTCTTAGTTTGACCATTTCACTGAGTAGAGCAATGAATCCACAAAATTGATCTGTGTACATGAAAGGACTTATTATTCATGCTTTCACTGATCATCCTGCGAAATAAAGTTACCAATCTCCCCCTCGAACTAGAAAAATACATATCCGTGTGTATATTAAAAATAAATTGTGTTATTACAAATGATAGATTAAAAACCTCTGAATAAGGTTATAAGCAATCAATAATATCTTCATTTTTAATACCGAATCACAAGGAAAAATTTTTAAACGTTTGTAGACCACGAACCTTCCTGATGGTAAGGTTCGTGGTTATCAGATAAATTTCATTTGGCTGTCACTGAAGCTGAATCATCCTTATTAGAGTTCCGATTAAAGTAGAGGCTTTATAATGGCGTGGACGAAAAAATATTTAAATCGTAGGCTGTTCCTTTTTCCGATATAGAAATAAAATGTGAAAATCCTCAATCTAAGCAAGCTATATTAAATACTGATGATTCTCTTTTAAATACAGAAAAATCACTGATCGTATATTCTTCTGGAAAAAAATTAATAAATTCTAATACTATTGCCGATAATTATCCTACAAAGCAATGAAATAATGCACAGCTTTAAACAAGCTCCTCTCTGCATGCCTTCGTTGTATCCTGCTTCTACGTGGGCAACAGTAATAAATTTTCTTTTGATGTATTTTTTAGTACTTTTAGTTTTTTAATATGAATTGTATTACAATTTAAAACCTCTAGTGAGAATTATTTTCCATAGTTTTGTCTCTAGTCTTTGGACTCATTCTTCCAAAGATAAGTTTCATTTTACAATAGTTTTTTCTCTTCATTTGTTAGGGAATGAGTGAAAATGAAAAAAAAAATAATAAATAAATAAATTTAAATTTGTAGTTGTAGCAGCGAGAGCGTTAGATTTTTAGTCCATTTACCTTTAAAGTATCTTATCTCTCTCTCTCTGTATATATATATCGTACAGAACATAGAATGTTGAATTCGTAATGAACAGCAAGAGTTTTAACTGCGTAGAATGTCGAACCATACTGAATGTAGAATCCATACTGAAAAGCAAATTTGGCAGCCAAGGAAAATTAAATATCCATCTTTATTTCCATTGACATTTGCTGCAAACAATTCATTTGGAACTCTAATCAATACAACTGCAATAGGTAGAAAAGCTGTATGTTTTAGCGAGAGCAGAGTTAGTAGCAAAAGTGGCGAAGTTATCTAACAGAGCCGGTTATTAAGAGAAAACGAAATTTGGATGCAGGTTCCGAATTAGCTACGTAAATAGCGTTAGGCAAGTCATATGGCATTGATTGATCTAGAAATGAATCAGTCCAGGCATTATTATTGAAAAAGGCATTATTATTTTTTGAGTGAAGAGGGGGAATTGACGGGTTATTACTACTTTAAATTATAATTTTGGTTTACGTATTTTTTATCTTACACACACAGAGAGATGTATATATAATTATTAATTTTCTAGTTAGGGTTATCTCCTAGGAAGGATTATCCCCATTGTCTATCTATTATCTCCCCACACAGACAGACAGACAGACAGACAGACACACACACACACACATATATATATATATACATACACACACGCACACAGATATATATATATATATATGTATAGGTATATATAGATTGTCCATTACTGCTGTTGTTGTTCTTTTGCAGTCAGATATATGAATTTGTTATCTAAGACGAACCCAATTCTCAACGACCGGCCGTGGGACAGATGTAACTTTTCAGATATTAGCAAAATTCGATGCTTTATTTATTTACTTATTTATGTTTTTCGAGTATCTCATCATTTACAACCAATTTTTCATGAAGCCGTTTCAGATTTTTGACCTTCATACACCGTTAGCTGCGAGTGGAGACTATTTCCTTGACTCATCTTTCCATCTCCTGCCAGCGTCTTTTTATTATTCTGTTGGGTTGCGCATAGATTGTTTAAATGCAATGCCCCATCTCCTTAACTCACTGCCATGAAAACTTATGCTACTGTCACTCACAGTTACTAAATTTTCCTCTCATTAAAAGGATTCACTTCCGGTTTTTCAGCTGTGTCTGCTTTCTTGTTTTGTGGTTAGCTGATTGTTATTTTTTTTTGGAGGGGGGAGGGGACTGTTAGCTAATTTTTAGTAGTCAATGTGTTTTATCAGACAAATGTTCTTGAAATTTCGAGAAAATGCAAAATATAATTGTATTTCCGCTCCAATATCCGAAGATCAAAGTCTGTTCTTAATGGAGATATTTACTGACTTTGTGCAATTAGTTCATAAAGTATTTCTCCCACCTTCTTAGCGTCCCTTTGTTGGTAGTGTTTGGCCCGTATTCGAGAGGTCCATGGTTCGAGTCTTGGCGAGGCCATTGCTCATTTTTCCTCTCTTCTGCTTCCAAAAAAATACCTACTGTCTCTACAAGTTAAATATTTTAAGAAGCGTAAAAATTAAAGAGAAAATCATCTTCTTTTCCTCACTGGTTTTAATTTGCTATATTAAATTAACTAATGATCTACGAAGGAACAACATTCGAAAACAGTATTTAATTTCCCTTTCTTTAGAATGTTATGCTTTCTATAGTTTATCACAACATCTATATCCTTTCGCCATGAAAGTATTCGGTAACAATAAAAACATTTTACAGAAATTAAGGCATTTATTTAACCCCCTATTTCTATGATATATGTTCTCTGTAATATGTTGCTTTTAACATCAGCCACAAAAATTCGTATTCACAGTGAAAAATTTGCATTTTAACAAAATTCTCACTTATTAAAAATCAGCAAAATTCTTATTTAATGCACTGTACTTTAATTTAGATAATGCATATGTTTTTTCCTGCCAGGGACAGAACTTCGTATATAATAGCTTCCTCAAATGCTGTATCAATTAAACAACCGACATCCAAAATCCTTCTTTTCTAATTTTTCTTTGCCGAGCCAAAAGTACATTTCAGTTCAAGAATTAAATGTAAGAGGTATTAAAATGACTTTATACAAGATTAGATTTTCCCACCTTTCTTGTTCTTCACCCCCTCTCTTCAACCAAGAGGCAGAACTGCCCGATTTTTTTATTCGATTGGTGCCCTCCAAACAATATCTAAAATGCAAGATACTTTATTTTATTACCATATTCTGATGATTTTATAACTTCCCCACAGCTAGAAATAAGAATAAATTATAACAGTCTAATACGCTAATAATAAAATTTGTAGAAATTATTCTTCATTATCACAACGAAGACAATGCAATAGGTGCCTGAGTTATCTGCAAATTCCACTTTCAAATCAGTGGCTCTAATTTTTTTTTCGTTTATTCTTTTTTTACCATCATTCAGACTATTACCCCAACACAGTCTTTTGATTCAAGTGATATGTCTAAAATAACATGTAAAATTTAAAATATCTTACTTCAGTTTATAATAAAGCTGTACTGCTATTTATATTGCTTTCGCCGTGTGTCTAAAGAATAGCAGAGCAGATAGAAAAAATGGAGGCAGTGCAAGCTGTATCTACAGGGTGCAATTGTAAAAAATTAATCTCAAAACAAAACCCCAAACGAAGTGGGAATTAGATAAGTAGATACATACACTCACTGCGCAAAATTAAGAAAATTCGTAAATTATGTCTATCTTTACAAAAGATATTGAATTAAAGGTACCAAATATGCTGTCAAAGTATTATGCAAATATTTAGAGTCGAATAAATAGGTGGACAAGTGTGTGTCTGCGGAGCTGTGCCTGTGGAAGTTGGGGGCGGATATAAGCTTACAAGGGTTTTTCGGCGATTTGTGTGCCCGTGTTCCCTCACGACATTCGCCGTGGTCCACACATTGGATAAAACAGCCATATAAGAATAGTCAGGTTCATCCATGTCATTTATCTGAGTATCAACATATATTGAATTTGTATTAATTAATGTAAAGATTATCCAAATCCTACTAACGTTGAATTATTCAAAACGAATATAAATTTTCTTCTATTAACTTAATTACACGATAACTAAATTAAGCGAATTTTAATCAAATGTACTACCAAGTATGTAAAATATAAATATAAAATTGCTTTATATGTGTAAAATATAAGTATATTGCTTTATATGTATAACATGTAACTATATTGCTTGAAATATAAATATATTGCTTTACTATCTAAAAGTAATATCTTTATTTATTAACTATCTAGCATACGCTAAAAAACTACTTACGAATGGGTGAAGAGTAAAATGGTTCGCCGAACATTGTAATGTATAAAAATAGTCCTCACATAAAAAAAGTTTGAGAAGTGCTACTCAAAACCATTTCAGTATTCAAGCACATGCAGACCTCACTATTTAAAACCTTTATCCACTCACCTGGTAAGCGCATGATTTCGAAATGCAACTCTGGGCTTTCTTTGAGAGCTTATAGTTCCTTGCAAGATGTAATGTAATAATTTTTTTCACGGGTTATAGGAACCAATTTGTATCATCTAGCATGATTTTTTTCATTTGTTGCACGGATTATTTTAACTTGAACTCATCAAGAAGTCTCACTTTTTTACGTGTCAAATCCATATGGTATCCGAATTTTTCGTAAAGCGATAAATAGCTACACTGGTGTCCAAAAGTTAAGCATAATTGATAATTATGTGAATAAAGAAAGAACTGTAAATCAGAATGGCGGGAAACGTGATATGCGAGTGTAAAATGGTTATAAAATAAGGAAGCAAACCAAAAGAACGATAATAATTAATTTTATTATCCAAAGTAGCAGTTTGAAAGAAAACTGAGAATAACAAGGGTTCACACTTTAAAGAAAAAATGAAAGAAAACATTAAATAAATTACTGATGCTGCAGTTTAATAAGGCGTGTGGTCACTCTGACAGCCAGGCACGCTGCACAGCGATTTACCATACTTGCTATGAGATGATGAATGAGTTGTGGGCTCAAACGGTTCCAAGCTTCTTGAAGAGTTTTCTTCAGTTTTGTAACGGAGCTTGGTGAGTGCGAAAGGGTTGCAGTTTGTCTCCCGAGCATATCCAATACATGCTCCATAGGATTTAAATCAGGGAAGTTCGCAGGCCACGACATGCGCTGGATGTATTCCGTTTCAAGGAAGTCATCAACCAGCACCGCTCGGTGATATGGCGCATTATCATCCATGAATATGAAGTCAGGACTGACAGCACCTCGAAACAAGCGAAAATAAGGCTCAAGAACTTCATCTCCGTTTCTTTGACCAGTCACAGACCCTGTGTCAAAGAAATGGAGGTCTGTGGGGCCGTCCATCATGATGCCTGCCTATACCGTTACTCCCCTTGATGAAAAATGATGTCTTTCCGATATGTTTCTTGGTTCAAAACGTGTTCCACATTCTCTCCATATCGTTACCCTACGAGAATCAGTACTCAGACTAAACCGGGACTCGTCACTGAACATCACATTGGCCCGCTCTCCCACACTCCAATGTTGATGTTTCAAACTCCAGTTCAAACGAGCGCATTTCTGAGCAGACGTGAAGGGAATGCAAACTGCAGGTCTTCTGGCATACAGGCCAGCATGACTGAGTCTCCTGTAAACAGTTTGTCTCGAAATTCGTATTCCTGTGGCGACTGTCAGCGCCGAACCCAGTGCTCTGGCAGTACTGCCCCTCTGACGTCGCGCACTTATTACCAGATATCGGTCTTGGCGAAGGGTTATGACTCTTGGTCGACCTGATACTGGTCGTCGGGTAACATCTCCCGTTCTTTGAAACCTCTGCCACAGTCTTGGGATCACAGACTGGTTCACATTCAGAGTTCGAGACACTTCGGTTTGTGATCGTTCGGATTCCAGCATTCGAACGATTGTTCCTTTCGGAAACATCTCCAACTGGCGTGTTTATGCCATCATTCACCTTGTTTGATGGTTAACAACGTTCTTTCGCACAGCAGTTGCCTGAAACTTGTCTCAACTGCCTATGCTGCGTGAATCGGTTTCTCTGCGTTCCGACATGCGCAGGTGTTTCGCGCAGGACGTAGTCGACTGAAAAGTTTTGCATAAACCCAATGTTTCTTCTTCACCCAATTAATATCCGCAAGAAATTTGGAATAATTTTACGAATATTTACTCCATGTTTTTCGCATTTTACAATTTATGCTTAACTTTTGGACACCAGCGCACATGAATACACAGCCAAAAACATTTATGGCCACAACCACAGAGATTTCTCGAAGAATTTGTGTAGTTATGGATATTGTCTGAAGACGGTCCAAATTTCTAACGGTCAGCTTATGTATATTTCGGAACGTTCTAAAGTTTATTTAACCTTATTGTATTTAATCGCAGCTTCAATTAAACACTATGCCAAATGATTGAACAGGGTGCAAAGAAATAATTAAAGAAATAGAACGTAAAAGAATATGCAGCTGATTTATAACACCAAGTGAAGAAATACATCAATAATGCTTTTATTATGAGAAACAGTTTGTGCTCTGAAAATAGCTGTTCAGCAGTATCTGACTGGTGCCTGTCATGAAATGATAGCCTAAAAACGATATTAATTAATCTTAGATGATTATTCTGAAATTCACCTTTTAAAGCGCCATAAAGTGGCATGTATTACTCACGTCTATGTAAGCTCGCTTATGGAATTTATTATTTTGGAACAGTTACGTTGTTGTAAATTATGGCTCTCTTACATGATCTAAGTAATAATACTGCAGAAAATAAGGATACTCAACGAAAATAGAGCAGTGAGTTATTAGGACCAACGACCAGAATGTATCAATTATTAGCAAACAGTATTTGTTATTTAAACTCTTTTATATTTAGTTTTATTATTTTTGTTAAGAAATGAAATTTTTCTCTGCTTTTTAAAATTTTAGTTTTCATAAAGTTGTGGAATTTTAATAAAAAAGGATACTGTAGTTAAAAAATACTCCTTTTTATCTTATCCTTACATGTTTTTCCTTTACGAATTTCAAACGCTTGACAGTATTAATGTTTTTTTTATTTTTTCAGGTTACCCCAAGCGCAAATAATGATGAGGGATGCGATCTAACCTTCCAAATTATAAATGCATGTTACTACCAAACCAAAATAAAACAAAACGAACTATCTAAATGTAATATGTTTATTTAGTAATACGATTTATCCCTTGTTCAAAAATACAGTAATCAGTAAATGCGCATCCAAAGCCGATTTACAGAGCTGTAGGCATCCCCTTTTCTAATTCTTTTCAAACCACTAAAAACTACTACGCAAAACGAAAAGTATATTTCCCCTTTCTACATGTTTCATTTTCATGCATGATTTAAGCTTATTTTACATTGTGCTAAATATAAGATTATACGCTTTAAACACAGTCCTTTTTTCCCTTGGAAAAAAACCGGAATAGACAGAGGAGCTTGAACAATTCTTACTAATACTACTACAATCCTTAGCTTATTTATAGAGATAAGATTGAAGTAACATAATTAAATTGCTCAAAAATTTAATAGTACATGTTCACGCTTTCAATACTAAAATAATAATAATAATAAACTCAGGTTTACGTGACATCATGAGCTTTAAATGTGACTTTCACACAACAGAGATGGACAATGCAAATTAACGTTAATTAACAAATTCGAAAATCGCTAAATGCTATGAGTCGCTAAAGGAATGCAAGACAACGGTCTAGTGTCTGATTTTTCAAGGAAATCATAAAGTGTTAAAGGTACGAAATTTAAAAATTTTGTTCCTGCTTTAAGTTTAAATTTTTGAAACCTAGAACTAAAAATATTATTTAAAATTTTACCTTAATAAATATAACAGCAGCATTCCAATGCCCGAAGTAGGCATATGCGCTATTTGAACTTGTCCGCTTGGTGTAAATCTGGCAGTGGCTGGAAGGATCAACAGCAATTTTAAAAAAATGCATCTCAAGTGAAAACATTAACAGGATGCAAAACAGGCAGAAGAAGAAATAATCTCCTTCCGAAAAAAAAAAAAAATCTTTACACATACCTTCAAACCGAAAATGAAAAATACGCTAAAATAATATGAACAACAGCACGCTCCATGCATCATGATGAATTCAAGAAGCAATAATTCCAGCTTAAATGAAGGCTATTAAAATACTAGGTGTTCCGTAGATTTTGATATTCAACTGAGTCTCAATACTTGTTAGATCACAGACGGATAGAAATATTCACGGTGCGGCCATTGACATCTAAGATATTACCATCCCAAAAAATCAGAAATGAATTTTAAATGAAAAGATACTATCTACACTGTCTTGAAAAATAATCACATAGCTGTGGAATGGAATGATAATTACGAGCTTTTATAATGTTCTCGCCTTTTGCCCTCGGCTAAATTCCATACCAAAACATCGGATTAGTTCGAAGATACGGCTGCAGCATATAAAAATTCAGTGTTCTTTTGCACTTTCAAACGTACGGCTAAGATAGCTAAGAAAAGCGGATATAAAGGAAGCACGTGCCAAACGAAAGAATAAACAAGGAGTATATATATATTTCAGGGATAAGAAAGAAGTGCTCGTAAATTTAATTGGACTCAGGAAGCAGGTGGATGAAAATTCTAGCTGAGCTAACTTTCTTGCAGAGCTGGATCAGCGCATGTTATGAACTCCGAGGCGACAGTCGTTAAGATTGCCGGTCATTACTCTCTTAATATACTTATTTAATGTACTATTGTTTTCTTAGCGAATCATGTTGTTAGTATGATTATTGCAATAATAATTCACAGAAAAGTCATGGAATCTTTTATGATACTTAATTTGCATGTTTTATGAATAATAATTTTTATGTGCTCTAAGCAATTCTTCCCTTCCTTTTTTCTATTTATTTGATATGACATGTGTCTCATGAGTGCTTGGGTATGTTGTTAAAACATGTATTCTGAAATAACTTTTAAAACTGCGATTTTTTCTTGAGACTATTATTTCTTCAGAATATTTGAGATCATCACCTCCAAGATATGCTCGAGTTTAATTTCTCTTTGGCAGTTACACGAGTAGCGGAAGGGTGTAATGCATTTTATTGAAATATAGCGCATAAAAATAATAGTTTATGATGTGCAAAGCAATTTATCAACAGTTTTATTTCTTATGTTTTCGCGTTGTTCTTTTCTTCAGCCACTCTAAGCATATCAATGATTCAAAGTCCAATCCAGCATTTCAATGAAAGTTTTAGTTACGGGAACAAAGTTTCAAGAATGCTTTCAGCTTATACGAAGACTGTCTGCACATTTTTACTTCCTTGTACGAAATAAAGGAAGTATTGTAATCACGAAAAATTCTGGGTACCATATTTCAACGAAAATATCTGTTTTGACCGCTATCGAATGCAATTTAACGATGTTTCTACCTGACATTTGTACGTAAAGACAGAATAAAGGACTTTTTTTCTCAAAACGAATTATAAAATTTATTTAAAGTGGATTCAGAAGAGATTTTTTCGTGGCGTCTGTGCTTACATACGTATGTATATATATATCTCGCATTAACTCAAAAACGAGTAGACTTAGAACGTTGAAATATTGTATATAGGACTGCTATAGCATGTAACTGTGCACCTCCTTTTTGGTGGCAATCGGCAGCTCCAAAAGTATATAAATATATATAAATTTAAAAACTACAATAACATTATCTCATTTATATGAAGCTAATTTAAATTTTAAATTATGAAAATTGAACTGTAAACAAATAAAATAAAAGGTAAATTCTTTAAAGTTGTTAGGATTAATTTTTGGATTATTAAATATTTTTTTTCATTTGTTTGGATGCTTACACTTGATTTACATATACTTTCTGAATTTTAATGATATTGCAAACTAATTCGTAGCAATAATAATTCTTTTATTTTATTTGTTTACAATTGAATTTTCATAATGTAAAATTTAACTTAGCTTTATATAAATGAGATAATGTTATTGTATTTGTTAAATTTAAATTTCATTCCTTGCAGCAATGGCACAAGAGAATTATTTAATTTTATTTAACTTAATGTTAGTTTCTTATGAAAGAAGTATATATATATATACCCACTCTGTTACTCATTGAACTACTCAGTTTTTTTATGCTTGCTTATATGTTGGTAAATTGTGCATTTTTTGCTTTAAAAATGATTGAATTATGTTGTTATTATCTTTCAGTTAAGGTATTTATGCGTTTAGTTAACTTCAACGCAATAGTTGTAGAATTATCAACAATTTTAAAGTTGTTTAAGTGCGGCGAAACCTAATTTATTTTTCATAGCAGCCGTATTTGTTTAGATCTGAAACTTAGCAGAGTAGTGAATTTGTTGCCAATCTAGAAAAACGAAGCTTCGCATCAACAAAGGTAACGTCTTATTTAATTATTGCGAATTAAATCATGCTTAATTGCGTTTTTCAGATCTTAAAAGTAGTAAATGCCTATGTGTATAAAGATCCGGAAGCGCAAGAAATGTTAACGACACTTTAAGAATAAACGGAAACAAAACAAGATATAATTTTCGCCAAAACAATTTCAGATTAACAGAACGTGAAAGAAAGTAATTTGATAATTAACTAAGCAAGTTTTCTAGAGGTAATCCCATGCACTTATTTATCTTGCTTTTTCTAAGCATTTAAGACTGTATTTTTCATGAAAAATGAGTGAAACTTTATAAAAAAATTAATTTATTAATAACTTTTGTTCATTAACTTTGTAAATTAAAAATTCTATTTAGTGCTATAAGTTACTTTAATTTTCTATTTATTTTCAATTTTTAAAAGCTTAAGTTTACTTCTTACTTTTCAGCAAAAATTTATTAATTCATTCAAAAATATAAAAGTAAAAATATCCCTCTTTCCTTCTTGCACTCCCAAATCATTATGCGAAATTGCATTTAACGTCATAGGTTTGAGGGTATATACTCGGTTGCATGGTGACGGTTACGAAAACACTGGCTTATTTAAATGTAACAGTCATTTGAATGTATATCGAATACACCATTAGAAAACTATTACCAGAACAGGGCTATTTGGTTTCTATGTTAGAAATAAAGATGAAGATTTTATTCATGGCCTTTTGGAAATAAAAATAAAATTACGATTTATAGACAGCGTTGTCTCAAAAGACGTAAACTTTCTCACGTTAACAGGCCGTGCAAAAATTTACATTACTGTGTCAACAAAACGAAGATCAAAGAACTCCGTCACCTCAAGAAGAGTAGTGACTTGGAATGGCTTTTATAGTTAAAAGAATGGGGGAAATAATCAATCCATGGAGGAAGGAAGAATTTCAACCTCCATGAAACAATCAAGTTCATGATGTTTCCAACTTGAATAAAATGCCTTTATTTACCTACCTTTTCAGAAAAATGAAACTTTACCCGATCGGTGCGCCATCTGGGAATGACGAATTAAAACAAAAAAAGGAGGTGAATTCGTTTATGCAATATCCTTGACGATGAAAACAGAAAGTATTAAAATATACCAGTAATGAAAAATGGAAGCAGACTACAGTTTTGAAAATGTTCAAGGAAATATTCACTATAATATTTATTGACAGTTTTTTAAACAATTAATTATAAACACGGAAATCTTTTCCAGTTTCAGCATTCAGAGCTTAAATTGTGCAGGAGCTCTGCTACGATACTTCCTCATTTTTTAGATAAATTGTAATTTTAGCCGGAGCGCACCGGAGAGAGGGCACGTCTTTTACGTAGGTGAAGCACAACAAAAACTTATTTTCATCTCGAAAATTTTATTTGAATTGTAAGTAACTTCAAAAATCGGTTCCAATTCTTGAATGCACGCGTTTGTTTCACTGTGAAGCAATTCTTGGCCAAGATTACGACTTTTAAAGAAATTAAAAATTTTAACAATATCAAAATTAAAAACATTAATTTTGGAACGAATAGCTAAATTTATATTTAAATGAATCAAATATAGGTATTCCGGTTCCTATACTTGTATTTCAGAAAGTTTTATACTCCTTACGAAAAAATAAATTATAAGAAGTTTGATTTCCGTACGACATGATATTTAATTCCAAAATTTGCAATTTTTGATGACATTTTGAACTGGCATCGAGGAATCGGTTAGTTAAGGTAGAATAATTCGAGCAAATAAATTGAAATTTAAGTTTCCTTCCACTAAAATTGAAGCTTCCTTGTACTATGGCCTATTAAATTACGTATATTTTTCGCTGCTTTTTATTTAAATTTATTTTCTTTTTATTTAAATTTATTTAAATTTATTTTCTATTCTTTACATATCTTTCTTTTTATTTCTTAGTTCTTGAGATGTTCTAACTTAATTAATCGATCTCTCTAAGCACGTTGATAAAAACATTAAAAATCGCAAATTTCGAAATTAATTATACAGGTCATTTTTAGGAGTTTTTCGGAGTACGGGAGTCGTACGTTTTTATAACGACTATAAAACTTCCCCAGATATAATTACAGAAAGAAGAAGACTACATTAAAAGAACGATTTTGCTATTTGTGTACAATTTATTTTTATTTAATTTGACATTGCCGAAACATGAATATTTTAGTTATTTAGAACAAACATATCTGGAATTGGAGTGTATGACTACGACCAAGGATTGGGAAAACAAAGTCCGGATAAGGTGAGGGTATATATATATATATATATACATATATATATGTGTGTGTATATATATATATAAGTATATATGTACACCCCACCTTAATTCTAATCTCTTACATGTATATATATATAAAAGAGATTAGAAATGATATATACATATAGAGAGAGAGCGAAAGATTCATATACTTTTGGTATTGTCAACTGAAATAACAAAAAGGAGGTGCTCAACTAGATGTTATAGCTGTCCCATATACAAAATTTCAATGTTCTACGGCTAATCGTTTTTGAGTTATGCGAGGTGCTTACGTACAGACGTCTGAAAAAATCCATTTTGATGCCATTTCATAATCGCTTTTGGAATGAAGAGTGTTTTATTCTGTCCGCACGCATTACATTTCACGCAAAAAAAAAAAAAAAAAAAAAGTAAAAATGGATATTTCAGCTGAATTTGATATTCAAATTTTTTAGAAGTTACAATACTTCCTTTATTTCTTTCAAAGAAATAAAAAAAAAATTAACCGACTTTTTCTCTAGTAACTTTGAACCCAAAGATTATGTTCAAGTTACCTTGTAAATATTACTCTTTAGTGCAAGTGACACTTAAGTTCTTCATTTTTAATGCTTTTAATTCTTTATTTTTTGCATTGTATTCTTTTTATTTTGAATATTATTTAATTTACCTCGTTAAAATTAAACTGCTTGAAAATACTGGTAACTTGCTAATAGTATTTTGCTCTTAATAACAATACGGGTTAATTATCTTCCCTGTGTATTTTTTTTAATTGTCCTTGGACTAACCGGAATTTTGAGTTAACCGTGGATGTAGTCCCCTGTATAATTAGTCCGGGAAATCGATAGTTTACTGTACGCTGGTCTAAAATTTCTATAAATAAATAAATATATAGTAAATAATTGAAAGCGGAAAATATTCAGAATCGTACGAGAGAAAAAAAAACGTTTTTGATATGTACAAATTCATGTAAGTAAAAACTTCCTCATAATATCATTTACTATACCTTTGAAAATATTAAGATAGCTTAAGGATCCAATAAAATAGAAAGCTGCAGCCAAATTGGATAAAAAGGGAGAATATTAAACGTTGTTCCTTAAAAACAAATTAATTAAATTGATATATTACATAACTGTATTTAAAGTGTCATATTTAAATTTTAGTGAATTTCATGTACTAATCGAAACGATGAAAAGTGCATGTTCATGTGTTTGGAGACACTTCTTTTATTATACGCTGACAATGCATACGATAGTTTTAAGAATACTTCTATAATAGTTACATTTTAACATGAATTGCTTGCCTCAAACTGAAGCTGAAAATAAGATGATAAAAAAAATAAAAGCAAATAATTGTTCAATAGATATTTTGTCATTTGAATTTTCTAAAAAATATCCTTTAGTAGTATTTCCCCCTCTTCTACAAAGCCTTCTTGTTTCTTTGCGATAAAGTTTTGCAATTGCTCATCTCCAAAATTTGAGCAATTGTAATGGCGTTTTTCTTATACTTAATACGCAGAATCTTTTTCTTCCATTTGGAGCACTTGTATCACAATCATATGTTTTTTCACTACGTACGGTATAGCAATCATGACGAGGATCCATGAAGTGTAAAAAAAAGGCACAGTATTACTAACATAGGTATAGAGTATTAAGAAAAAATCGCTTTGTGCATTTTAATCAATATTTTAACGGCTGCATAGAATATTACCCTCTGCAGGGAATAAGTATAACTCTATACGTATAAATTTCAATTATATTTTTTTTAATAATACTAAAATTTATCTTTGGAGCACAGCCAATAACTAGAACTTACTGCATAAGTTGTTTTCAGTACACTGTAAAAAAAAGTCGTTCTTTACAGGCAAAAGTTTTGTAAAGTTACAGAAATTAAAATGATACATGAGAATTTCCTGTAATGTAAACAGTCTGAATGGAAACGGTGCTCTAAGCAAACGATTTCTGAGTGACCGTTTGGAGAAGGGGGGATATCTCAGCCAATCAGGAAAAGACAATGAAAACTCTTTTCAAGATAATAACAGAAAAAAATGGCTGAGTCTTCGTCACTTTCCTGAACGGTAAGTAAAGCTTTTAAAGTTACTGTTTGGAATATTTTTGTTCATTTTATGTGGATTATTCTTATGAACTTTACACTAATAAATATACTGAATAAGTATTTTAACTCTTAGCCTTTGCTACCAGTAAATATCAATGCTCGTAATGTCTAACCAAAGAATATGCGTTCTATAGGTGTTCTACAAAAGAATACAGTGTCTCACAAAAGTGATGGGACACTTGCGCTTTACAAAAGCAAACTGTAGTAAAATAAATTAAAAAAACATGTAAAAATTTTTGTGGGTGTGTTTCACACTTAAATTTAGTAACAATTATTACATAGCATACATTTTCTCAAAATAGTAAAATATTAATTTAATAAAAATACAATTGCTTAGAACGGAGCAAAAAATGGCTCACATAAGTGATGGGACACCATTAGACTATGCAACAAAAATTGTCTGAAGTAAGCAATAAAAATATTTTTTGGGGTTTTTATTTTTACTCAAAAGCAATTGGCAATAATTTATAAAATCGTCTGCATTATTTCTCTCTAGTTTGTTTTGGAGTTTTTGTGTTTTTTAGCTTTGTGCAGCCATGAATGCCAAACGAAAAGAAACTTTGCCTGAAATTCGAAAATTAGTTATTAATTTGCATATTGAACGTGGAGAATATATTAGAGAAACTGCTGAAACAGTTAACTTGAGACATTCAACAGTTTTCAATATCATTAAACGATGTGAAAAGAATCATATGATTCAGGATAAAAGAAGACCTGGCCGACCATCAAAGCTATCCAATGGAATAAAGCAAATTATCGTTCGAAATATTAAAAAAAATCCAAGAATGAGTGCTCGTAAAGTTGCTGCTGATTTACAAGCATTATACGGAGTAACTGTTAATCTTGAGGCTATTAGAAACTGGATATCACGGTAGAGCAGCCAGGAAAAAATTCTTCGTAAGTGAAAAGAATGGAAAACTCGGACTGGCTTTCGTAAAATCCAACGTAAATAAGAATTCTGATTACTGGAATGAAGTTATATTTGCTAATGAGAGTAAATTTAATATATTAGGTTCTGACGGTAGAATCTTGGTGTGGAGAAAACCCAGGGAAGAATTTCGCAAACAGAACTTGGTGCCAACAGTAAAACATGGTGGAGGAGGAGTTATGGTATGGGAGTGTATGTCGTTCGCTGGAGTTGGTAATCTTGTTTTTATTGACACAATAATGGATCAGTACAAGTATATTGGCATATTAAATCAAAATTAAATTATTAAATCAAAATCTTCAGCACGAAAATTGAACCTTCATAACGATTTTAAATTCTACCAAGACAATGACCCCAAGCACACTGCTTTGAACGTTAGACTCTGGCTGCTGTATAACTGTCCTGAAATAATAAAAACACCACTACAATCTCCAGACTTAAATCCCATAGCGAATATTTGGCAAGAATTGGAATCAAGAATTCGCAAACACACCATTTCTTCAAAACAACAGTTAAAATTGGTGCTTTAAGAAGAATGGGGTAAAATCACTCCAGAAATCACACAAAACAGTAGTCGAATCCATCACAAGAAAATTAAATCATGTTTTAAAAGTAAAAGGAAATCCAACAAAATATTAAAACCTTTTAAAAAGTAAAATTTTTGGAAAAATATTTGATGGAAAAGTAAGTGTCCCATCACTTATGTGAGCCATTTTTTGTTCCGTTCTAAACAATTGCATTTTTATTAAATTAATATTTTAATATTTTGAGAAAATGTATGTTATGTAACAATTGTTACTAAATTTAAGTATGAAACACACCCACAAAAAATTTTTACATGTTTTTAAAATTTATTTTACTACAGTTTCCTTTTGTAAAGCACAAGTGTCCCATCACTTTTGTGAGACACTGTATGTATTCTGTAAACGTTTTTTGGTTTAACGGCAGAGTGATATGGATTAGAATGAATATATAACCAGTATAAGTAATATCAGTATTGAATATAGTGCAAAATATTCCAAATGTAGATCTAATAATAGTATTTGTGATTGCGAATCCAATAAATTACGCCTTTAATTGACCATATTGTTTATAACCAATATTTTTCATATAACCAGCGGCATTTAATTGAAACAGTGATACCGTATTAATTTCTTATGAAAATTTTATAGTTCCAAAATGAAGTAATTATATTTAATTAAAAATATAGCGCATAATAATTTTTGTATTGTTTCGTTTTTCTAATTAGGTGCAACTTTGTTATTCCATATATTTTAATATATTAATATCAAAAGGGAAAAAGGAGAAAATGATCTAAAATATTTTTCCAGCAATCCTTTAAACTAGTTCTAAACAAAAGCTAACATATTGCACTTTATCCCCCAAAAATATAATTTTATTAATATTTTATAAATTACAAATTTTATTATACTGTATAAATTCCATTGCATATTTATAATTTTTTAAACATTTAATGTGAAATTTATTTTTATATTTATTTTAGTTTGCCTAGTTTTAATACAGTTTGGAAGAATATCAGTGTATTACCAAGCTAGCATGAATCTAGTAATATTAAGTTTAATGCATTCCTTGACAAATGTTTATCTTGATCATGTAATATGATATGCAAATCATAAAATATGTTCTTTCAAAAAAAGAATTGCGACTATGTGAAATTTAGAACCATTCTGTATGTGTTTTTCAGTATTAAATAATAAATAGTAATAAATCTTTAATAAAACATTAATTTTATAATTAACAGTATAAACATACGTACATATATAAATACAATGTGAATACAAGCCACTTTTCCTTAAAAGCCCCTCCATAATAATATGAGTAGTAACCGCAGGTACTCAGTAGGCGGAAGTGACGTCACAGAAAAGGGGCGTGGCTTC